>ML382807.1:0-45178 GCA_005239525.1 Nicotiana knightiana | reverse complement strand
CCCCCCCCCCAAATCATCTAAAATTGTTTGTTTGAATAAGCGTGTAACTGTTTGTTTATTTGTGGAGGTAAATATGAACCTCCTTTAATTCCTCCTTATGTGACAGCCCTATATGATTTTTGTTTGTCGCTTAGGTTTCTCCTTTTAAGCAACATATGTGAGTCTAGAACCATCTTTAAATAGAGGTCCTAAACACCTCCAGGGCCATAGGTAAGGGACAGGTAGTGCACGCATAGGAGACGTACCAGATACTATTAGAACACTTAGATGATAATTTAAAAAGGGGAAGGGTAATTGGGTAGTAAAGGAGATGATGACATGTGCGCTAATGCTACGCGTAACACCTCTATTTGAGGAAGGTTACCGAGTATTGAATGGAAGTGATCCTATAGTCTAATAAACTAAGGATCCCCTTTAATTCCCGTTTTGAAATGATTTCTATTTGTTTAAATTGCTTTATTTTCTTTAAAGACTAATTCGCTTAAATTGAGTTTGGTCGGGACCCACCGTTGTGGATCTAGAGGGGTGCCTAACACCTTCCCCTCAAGGTAATTTCGATCCCTTACCCAATCTCTGGTGATGTAAATTGGTTTATGAGTTATTTGCTTTAGGTGCCCTAACGCACCTTAATCCGTTAGGTTGCGACTCTTCAAATTCCATACCCCGTTCCAAAAGGAAACGAATCGTAAAAAAATGTCGAAACCCGAACTCCGCGAGGAAAAAAGGGGCGCGACACCATATGACTCAAATTCCCATAGCAAAATCTCTGATCACAGTAACTGCTCAGAACAACCCAATACCGATAATAAACCTCATACCTAACAACACCTCATTCTAAAATCTTCGTACACTGCCAATAATGAAAGAACACGCAGAAACTCATAACCATTCATCGAATCAACAAGGCGTGGAGCTCCCTCTCCTTCAACAAGAACTATAGCCAGTTCCTATGTCGACTTCTGATATCATCCTTCCAAATATACCACAATCAAATCTGATAGCACTCATCCTGGATCCGACGACTTCATCGTATCGAATACCAACTACTCTACTGCCACGCAACACCGATACTACCCAGAGCCACGAACCGTGCAATCCATGCACCATAAACAAGAATCCAAATGTACTCAATAGCGAAAATGACTCAATCAAGAGAACCGCCCCGCAAGATCAATGGGTACCACCACCACGCAATGCTAAGAACCTATCACACACTGTAGAACCATTACCCGACTCTAACACAAAGGTTCATACCTCAATATAACTACGCTGTAATGCGTGACTCCATCCAGATGTTGGTCCATATCATATACCTCGAGCCACCCTGCTCAAAATCAATAACCATGTGAAATTCGACATCAAGTACCCAAAGTGCATTACCATGACCACGGAGAATTAGACGACACAATGCCACACAAAACTAGGAAGAACATAACCAATGCGCCCTCAATCATGCAATACCCAATTACTCATCTCGCTCAAATTCCGCTATAAGACCACAATAGAACCGTACCATGTGTGCCTAAAACCAACGAACCACAACTCCTCGAAGCATAGAAGAGCAACTCATAGAAAATTCCAGAACACGAATAAGCTCAGCAACAATCGAATGACACATCCCTTAACGATAGAATTCTAGAGCCAACCAATCCAACTTGGTGTAGAATACACATTCTAATTGGGCCTACCAATGGACCCCCAAATCCACTCCGGACATCCACAAATAGATAAATAAACCTATGAAAGCCCACAATGATTGAATCATAATACATACTATCATCTGGATAGCTTTGGCCACGACTTCACAGTCCACAACCATGAAACAATCTGCTCCTGAGAACTCCCAGTCTCCAAATCCATAGAACACACAAATCTCCCTATCCGATCTCAACTACACTGCCAAAATGTCTAACACATCTCTCATACACGATCATCCCACGAGGAATACTTCTAAAATTCTTCCGTGCCACATATCAAAATTCGAATATCAGCAGTATCAACCAGGAAAGTGTTGCAGTACCAGAGAGGTATCCATAATCAAACAAATTGTCCCTTCTGAAACGTATAATCTCATCAAGTCATACCAAATAGTAACATCATTACCTAGTCATCTGAAACCGTCTATGTTGCCTACGAATTTTATTACCTTCCCTTCAAAATTGAACTGTTATCTCGCTCACGTAAATCTCAATCCCACACAACGCACCGCATATACCATGCCATCATATGAAAAATACGAGAACTTCATAGTCCACTCCGAGTCACCAGCAACTACATACTTGATTAGCCAAGGATCTTCCATATGATTTCATCTAGGAGAACGCACTATACACTGCATGCTCCTCACACCAGTAGGAAATATACCCCTCGAATCATGGCAAAAACCATTGAAAACTTTTCGAATCCATTTGCACATGACCAAACCATCAGAACTGAATCTCTCTAACTCACCCCAGCCACGCAGGTCGCCAAAACTCAAGAGCATAGACACGAAGCACCTGTAAAGGCTAGGCACGTCATAAATACCCAACAAACCGATCATACCCATTACTGTGCCGATCCAACCTACTACCAAGCTGTGCTATTCTCCAAGCCCTTTCCAAATTGCCTTCAAATTGATATTGCTCCTTGCTAGAACACCACGATCCCTAACCAAGATTCACCACACAAGAGACCATAGTATAACACCACAACGCCCTAAGGCCCATAAGCCACTGACTTCTCTCTTGAGCACCCCGAAGCAACACAACCGAGACACCCACTCTAAAGAGGCCTTATGTGAACCTAAAACTATTTCCTTCGCCTTCTTGATACTGAAATGCATAATCCCTAATGATATAAAAATTCCACTAGTCTCGACACCGTCCAATGTAACTCTCAGTTTCTAGCCATAGACAAATCTTAAAAATTCCAAAACGTTACATTTAAATCTTGAATCCATTAGAACCATTTCCGAGAGTCATCCACTCTTCTCAAATCTCAATTAAACCGACCAAACGGACCGAATGACCTGTACCTCATTAGCACACCAGCACCCAAGGGAGTAACCCACCCTCCTAAGAAACTGAGCAAATTCCTACTCCATGCACACTACATCCTTTACGAATAACAACTCAATCCATCAATGAAACCCATATACCCGTAGAGTATAATACAACTTGTATCCAGAAATTTCTTTACTCGAGTCATCCTCGATCTCAACCTCTGCAAGTCATAACTAATTCACAAATATTCCTTAGACTGAAACCGATACAACACATAACCATGTAATCAACTCCTCGATATCAAACTCTCCCCCACTTGGCTCAAATACATAGATCAAAACACACAATAACTCACAATTCCCATATTGTATTACTGCCATAATACCGCGGTGAGATTTAACTAAGTCCTTTATGAGCTCCTGAACGCAAACCATCTAATACTTCAAATTATCTGCAATCTCGCATTCACCCTTGAAATAGACAACCAACTTCCACAAGCGACCCAAACTCAAATTGCAACATATATCATTCGCTGGTAAAAGAGAACTCTCTACAACACATCATAGGGATCACACAACCTTAGGACACCTTGCAGGAGATAACCCACCTGCTTAGCCTCAACTGACATCTCTTATACCTATTCACAACCACAACTACTAAGAAATCACTTAATCTCCCTGAATATGAACTCATAACACGACATGAAAATCTACTTCACTCCACAACTAAACAACATGAGAGGTCCTTCAACACACCCATAACTCAAGGCCATACGCCAAATCAAGGTAGAAATGAAACACCCAATAGTCCTTGCTACATCACAATTAAACTCTTCTCGTCACATTCGAACAATCTGAACACATCTCGCAATCACATCATACTCACCACATAGCCATCCAGCCAATCATCGAGCCAATTCATAGGGACACTACTGAACATATAAGTCCAAAAGCACGTGCTCACAAAATTGAAACCTCTGTGGTCAAGCTATATTCACCACTCGGCCTCAAGTCCTCCAGACTGGCCCCTCATCAGCACAACAAAATCATATTTCGCACCTCAACCATGGAATCACAAGTTGTTGATGCACGACTGATACTAAGCGCTCATGTCGCACAAGAATGTGTGGAAGAAATTCAAAGATTTACGCTTCAAGCTGAGTCACTGCCGCACCATAAAGAAAGAAAGATGAGAAGTATATCCTAAATGTCATGTAGCCTCTCGAAGATAGGTATGGACTTTATCATATCAATCCACAAGACTCTACTAGACACTTGCTCATGACTTGTAGAGCCTATGAACCTAGAGCTTTGATACCACCTGTCATGACCCCCAATCCACTAGTCGTGATGGCACCTAACCAAACCCGCTAGGTAAGCAAACTAATAATTATCCAATTTCAATAATATTATCAAGACAATTAAACGAAAGTAATTTACTGAATTTTATACATTTTTCAAGGACTAGTAGTACAAATCATGAGCTTCTAAGAATAGAATTTACAAAGCTTAAATGAAATAATACATCATCTATTTGAAAAGTACATAAACAGAGTTTTATAGGTCTAGAGCTACCATGAACAAGGGGCAGCTACAACCAAGATGCAGGTACATCTTCAGTCCAGCTCTCATCGAACATAACAACGTCAGCAGCCAACATCTTCATGCAAGGTGCAGAAGTTTAGTATGAGTACAACTGATCATATGTACTTAGTAAGTAACAGACCTAACCTTAGGTTGAAAGCAGTGTCGAGCTAACACAAGGTCAGGTTCAATACCAATATCCCATAACAGTTCATAACAACATAATACAAGTATAAAAGAGGTATCTTAGAAGTAAAAATGCTCAACTCGTTCAAAATAGTCATGCTTTTCAAGTATCTCAGTGGAAAACCCAAATCTTTTACCGAAAATGCCAAAAATACGAGTAAGTTCGAAAACTATAATTTTCCAAATATCCTTTCCACAATAAATAAACAAAATTCATTTTCTTTCCAGATAACAAGTACAAAATACCTCTCTATGCTCACATATAAATGTGTATAATAAGTCATGAATAACGTGATACTATATAGCATGAGGAAAAATGCATATGTATGCCTGTATGTCATGTGTGCATGCAAATGGCATGTATGTCAGAGATAAATTATGTACTCACACTCTCAGAGTACTCAATCTCACTGTCTCAATATTTTCACTCATCATGCTCAATCACTCGGTATTGTATATGGCACATACGGCCCAAGGAAGATCCATCTCGGTATATACATCATTGACCATCAGTCACTCAGTACCGAGGAAAGACAATCCGGCCCCATGGAGAAGATCCATCTCTAGGTATATAAATGCTTTGGACAGGATCCGTGTCCAGGGAAGATTCATCCCTCAATATAATCAACCACGCTCACTGTGGGTGTACAGGCTCTGGAGGGGCTCCTACAGACTAAGCGTTATAATCCGCACTCGCGTGCTATAATATCAATATTTGGATCTGCACGGACAACTCACGTGCTACACGGACAACTCACGTGCTATAGTATCAATATCCCCACAAACAGGCCCCCGACCTCACTCAGTCATCAATCCATTTAGTCTCACTCACGGGCTCACAAAGTCATGAAACTAGCCCGACAATAATGATATGATGTATCAATAAATAACAACTGAGACTGAGATATGATATGAATGCATAAATGTGACTGAGTACTAAATATCAATGAAATCAATGAAATTACAGCAAGAAATGACCACTATGGGTCCCAACAGTATCGACATAAAGCCTAAACATGGTACCTCGCATGATTGACAGCTTATTTACTTTATCGCATGGAGAAAACACGGATATTAACAAAATAGGACTACTATATAGTTCCATGGAAACAACAGAGTCTCAATTTACTTAGTGCACGCCCACACACCCATCACCTAACATGTGCGTCACCTCAATACCAATCACATAACACGTATTTCGGGGTTTCATACCCTCAACACTAATATTAAAAGAGTTACTTACCTCGAACAAGCCAATATCAATGCCGAGCTAGCCAAGCGACGCTCCAAAGATGCCATCACGCGCCTTTCGGCCTCCGAACAGCTCGAAACTAAACAAAAACAACTCAAATACATCAAACAAGGCTAAGGGAACCAATCCCAATAAAAAAAGATCAATCTTGAATCAAAACCCGAAATCGGCCAAAAAGCCCCACCTGAGACTGCACCTCGAAACCTGACGAAACTCACAAAAACCGATAACCCATTCGATTATGAGTCCAAACATACTAATTTCACTCAATTATGACTCCAAATTATGACCCCTAATTTTCTTCTTTAAAATTCATCAATCAAAATCTAAAATGGAAGATAGATTCATGAAATATAACCAAAACTGAGTAGAGAACACTTACCCCAATTCATATGGTGAAAATTGCTTGAAGAATCGCCTCAATCCGAGCTCCATAGCTCCCAAAATGTAAAAATGGCCAAAACCCCTCGGAATAGAGTACTTTATAATCTGCTTAGGTCTCCTCTTTCGCGAACGCGTCAACACCATCGCGTTCGCGATGAACAAAATAATCTGCCACCATAATACGCTTAGGATACATGGTTAACACCTTCGCGAACGCGACTCACAACTGGCTCAGACCTTCACGAACGCGGCTCCAACTACGCGAACGCGATGTAGAAGGCCTCCGGCTCCGGCTCATAACTCAACCCTACGCGTCCGCGATCCATCATACGCGAACGCGAAGAAGATTTTCCCCAACACTACGCGAACGCGGACGGTTACTCACGAACGCGATAAAGAAATGCTACTACCATCCAAATACACTACGTGTATGCAACACTTGCCATGCGAACGCAATGAAGGACTGGGACACCATAAAACAACAGAATAGAGCAATGCCAAAATGAAGAAAAAAATTATCTGAAATCAATCTGAAACACGCCCGAGCCCCTCCGGACCCCATCCAATCATACCAACAAGTCCCATAACTTAACACAAACCTATTCGAGGCCTCAAAATACACATAACAACATCAAAATGATGAATCACACCTCAAATCGAAATATATGAACTTTGAACTTTCAATTTCTAAAACTCGCGCCGAAACATATCGAATCATCCAGAAATGAACCCAAAATTTGCACACAAGTCCTAAATGACATGACGAATCTATTTCGATTCTCAGAACCACAATTCGAATCCGATATCCTTAAAGTCAATTTCCGGTCAAACTTATGAACTTTCTAAACCTTCAAATTTTTAATTTTTGCCAAGTTGTGCCGAAACCTTTTAGAAACATCCAAATTCAATACGGTCATACGCTCGAGTCCAAAGTCACCATCTAGACCTGACGGAACCATCAAAACTCCATTCCGGAGTCAAATTCACAAAAAGTCAAACCTGGTCAACTCTTTCAACTTAAAGCTTCAACAATGAAACTCATTCTTCCAACCCGATTCCGAATAACCTAAAAAACAAAATCGATGATTTAAATAATTCATAATACATCATAAAGAGCTACTCATGCCCGTAAACTACTGAGCGAAGTGCAAATACTCAAAACGACTGGTCGGATCGTTACACGAACAATCTATATGGGCACAGTTCGTTCTGACCGTTTGGCCCTTGCAATAATCCTATCTATCAAAACCCTCCTTTTATAAAGTAGTTTCCGTGCTAGAGTTGATATTCGAAGATAATGTATATCCGAGGGTAGCCCCCAGCATTCGAGGTTAATTGCAGATGAACCTCGTGTATTTTTGAATTGATGTTCGATGTCGATTTGTAATCGGGCTTGATTCTAAGTTAGCACGATTCATTGTTGCCTCATTAAAAACTCATAGAAAACCCCATTTTGGTCAAAACCGATCTAAGGTAAAAAGTGTGCAACACTTGCTTTTAGACCTAAAGACTTCATTTCATTCGTTGAAAAATCCACCGTCGATTCTTGTTGACCACCTGCAAGCATTAATCTAAAACAAAAATGAAAATAGAAAGGGATCGTACCTTAGCATTAGTATCGTTTTAGGTGTGATATGTTCCAATTGCTCGGCAGTTGTTTCCCATTTATCATTCCGAGATTGTAAGACCCTTTTTCCGTTGACCTTAAGAATCTGGTACGACCCTTCCCGGTTTGGACCCAATTTTCTTTTGTTCAGATTTCGGGTGTTGAGGGTGACTTTCTTTAGCACCAAGTCCCCGATGATAAAATATAAAAGATTGGGTCTTCGATTGTAGTATATCTCAATACGTTGTTTTTGGGTGGCCAATCGAACAAGGGCGGCTTCGTGTCTTTCATCCAGTAATTCTAGGCTCGTAGTTATGGCCTCGTTATTTGACTCTTCTGTTGCATATCGAAACCTGATACTAGGTTCTTTAACCTCGACCAGTATAAGAGTTTCGACGCCATAAAATAATGAGAACGAGGTAGCCCTGGTACTAGACTTCGATGTTGTGCGGTATGCCCAAAGAACCTCGAGTAGAATTTCCTTCCATTTTCCTTTAGCATGGGTTTGTCTCTTCTTAAGATTTTGGATGATGGTTTTGTTGGTCGATCCGGCTTGTCCATTCCCACTGGGATGATAAGGTGTTGATAGGATTCTTTTGATCTTGTGATCCTCGAGAAATTTAGTCACCTTGCTGCCGATGAACTACTTTCCATTACCGCACACAATTTCGGAGGGCATCCCAAATCGACATATGATGTGGCCCCAAATAAAGTCTATTACTTACTTTTCCCTCACTTCATCGAAAGCATGTGCTTCAATCCAATTAGAGAAATAATCAGTCATAAATAATATAAACTGAGGTTCCTGGGGCAGATAGAAGAGGGCCACCGATGTCCATTCCCCACTTCATGAACGACCATGGGGACAAGACCGAGTGGAGCAGTTCCTCGGGTTGATGAATCATTAGTGCAAGGCTTTGAAACTTTTTGCATTTTCGGAGAAACTCTTTTGCATCTTTCTCCATGCCGATCGAGTAGTATCCGGCTCTGATCACTTTGTGGACCAATGATTCGGCACCAGAATGATTTCTGCAAGTGCCCTCGTGGACTTCCCTTAGAACGTATTCGGTATCTCCTAGACCCAGACATATCGCTAATGGACCATCAAAAATCCTACTGAACAATGTTCCATCTTCGGACAAGGTGAATCGTCCTGCCTTTGTGCGCAGGGCTCTCGATTCTTTTGGATCTGATGGGAGCTTCCCGCTCTTCAAATACTCTACGTATTTGTTTCTCCAATCCCAGGTCAAACTTGTGGAGTTTATCTCAGTGTGACCTTCTCCGACCACCGATCTCATGAGTTGTAGGATAGCCCCCGAATTGAGTTTGTTATCTTTGACTGATGAACCTAGATTTGTGAGGGCATCGACCTCACTATTCTGATCTCGAGGTACATGTTGCAAAGTTCATTCCTTGAATCGGTGTAGAGTTACTTGTAGTTTATACAGGTATATCTGCACTCGGTCTTCTCGAACTTCAAAGGTTCTGTTAACCTAGTTCACCACGAGGAAGGAGTCACATTTGGCCTCGATCACCCCCACTCCCAAGCCTTTGGCTAATTCGAGACCTGCAATCATGGCCTTATATTCGGCCTCATTGTTAGTCAATTTTACAGTTCTAATAGATTGTCTAACTACATTTCCTGTGGGTGGTTTCAGCACGATGCCGAGTCCGGGCCCCTTTGCGTTCAAAGCACCATCCATAAAGAAAGTCCAGATTCCCAAGGATGTACCCGAGTTAACTTATAGTTCTCTTTCAATCTCGGTTATTAGGGACGGCGTGAAGTCATCCACAAAGTCTGCCAAGATTTGAGACTTGATGGATGTTCAGGGTCGATATTCAATATCGTATCCCCTGATTTTTACGGCCTATTTGGCCAACCGTCACGAATGTTTGGGTTTATGCAGTATATTTCGAAGTGGATAAGTTGTTACAACACATATGGGATGACACTGAAAGTATGGTTTTAGTTCCTAAAGGCGATTATCAAAGCAAGCACCAATATTTCGAAATGGGGATACCTAGTTTCGGCCTCACCTAAGGTCCGACTAACATAATAGATAGGGAATTGCATACCATGTTCTTCTCGGATCAAGATTCCACTTATCGCTATCTCCGATATTTCTAAATACAAGTAAAGTTGTTCGTCCTCCTTTGGTGTGTGAATCAGCGGCGGGCTTGATAAGTACCATTTTAGCTCCTCCTAAGTCTTGTTGGCATTTCGGAGTCCATGTGAAGTTATTCTTCTTCTTCAGTAACGAGAAGAATCGGTGAATCTTATTGTAGGACCTCGAGATGAATCACCCCAGTGTCACGACCCACATTCCCAACCTTAGGGATCGTGATAGCGCCTATCGTGAAATCAGGCAAGCCACACATTTCATTTATTAAAAATTATTTTCAGGAAAATCACCACATTTACAATAAGAGTCTCGCTTTTATAAAGCATCTAAGATTTGGACATCATTAATAACATGGATAAAAGAACCCCGATCCCCTATTTTCCCCTGCCGACCGGAAATCGCCAAAAACTAACTTTTGTCAATTCAAGCCTAATTCTACACCGGATATCAAAACTTCATTCTGAACACACTCCTAAGTCCCAAATTACCTAACAAAGCTATCCGAGCTATAAAATCCACATTCCGAGGTCATTTACCAAATAGTCTACTTTCGGTTGACTTTTCTAACCATAAGGACAACTTAAGAGACTAAGTGTCTCATTTCTCTCCAAAAATTGCTCTGAACCCGAGCCAACCAATCTAACACAATGTAATGAAGCTGAACCGCATATAATGAAGCAGAAACAAGGGAAACGGGGCTAAACTCTCGGAACGGCCGGCCGGATCGTTACATTCTCCCCCACTTAAACATACGTTTGTCCTCTAACGTTCCAAGAGTTATTCTCCAACACCATCAAACTGCCGTGTAGCCTACCATGCACATACTCGGGGGTGATCCCACGTCACCCTATCCCATATAGGTCCAATAGCACAACACAGTTGAAATTTCGAAATCCAATCCTGACCCATAAACCTTAGAACCAAATTCCCACCTATGAAATAACTTACAAGATCAAAATTCCAGAACTTTAAACAGGACAAGCCTGAACACGTTGTATCAAGCCCTATCCGTAACCCAAGATGTAATCACATAGTATACCGCATGATTCAAACACCCATAGTGATAACTCCTAATCATAATAGTCGTTCAAAACAACCCAATATTGGTACATATCCTCTTATCAAACAATGCCTCGCTCTAACACTTCCCTATAGTGCTGATGGTGAAAGAAACACATAGCAACCGACAACCATAACACTTCCCTATAGTGCCGATGGTGAAAGAAACACATAGCAACCGACAACCATTCGTCCGATCAGTCAGACATGAAGCTCCCCCTACCTAAATAGGAATTATAGCAGATTTCAAAGCCGACTCTTGATATTTATCCTTCCAACTATGTTGTAATCACTCCTGACAGTATTCATTCTAGGCCCAATGACCCCTTCTCGTCCAACACGACCACTTTGATGACATGATGCATCAATACAACCCAAATCCATAACTTGTGCAACTCGTGCACTCAATAGTAATATCCCACGAACTCCAATCAGAGAAAAGATTCACACGAGAGGACTATTCTGCCATTAACAATTACCATCACAACACCATGCTAAGAGCCTGCCACACATTGTAAAGCCAAAACACACGAATCTGACACCGAGGATCATACCTCCACATAACTCCGCTACAATGAGTGACCCCATCGAAATGCTATTCCACATGAAATACTTCAAGCCACCAATAGATAACATTTACTTAATCATCTGAAATTGCCAATGCTGCCTAAGAATTTTGACCTTCCTTCCAGAACTGAACCGTGAACTCGCACATGCAAATCTCGATTCTACACAATGTACCGCATACACCATGCCATCCTATGATAAATATGGAAACTTAATAGACCCTCCCGAGCTACAAGAAACTACGTACCCAACTAGACAAGAACTTACATTTGATCCCATCTAGAAGAAAAATCACTATAACTCTCATGCTCCTCGCACCAGTAGAAAAATACACATCTCTAACCGTGGTAGAAACCATCAGGAACTATTCGAATCCCATTTGTAAAACACCAAACCGTCATAACTAAATCCTTCTAAATCAACCACGCTACGCAGGTCACCAACACCTAAGAGCATTGCTAGGAAACACATGTAGTAACTCATTGCCTCATAAGCACCCAAAGAACTAATCATATCCCTTACCATGCCGATCCGACCCACTACAAAGATGTCCTATTTATCCAAGTTCCTTCTAAGTCACCCTCGAGTTGATAATTCTCCTTGTCATAATACTGCAATTCTCAACCTAGACTCACCACACAAGACCCAAGCATAAGACCATACAGTTTAAAGCTCATAATCCACTGAACACTCTCTCAAGTATCCCCAGAAGCACCACATTCAAAATACTTACCCCGAAGAGACTTCATGCGAATCTAACGCCATTACCTTCACCTTCCTGATACTGATATGAAGAATACATGATAATGTAGAAATGTCACATGTATTGACACCATCCAATGTAGACCTTAGTTTCTAGCCAAATACACATCCTGAAGATTCCCAATTGTTACGTATAACCTTGAATCCATCAGATCCATTCTCGAGAGTCATCCACTCTACACAAATCTCGATTAAACTGATCAAGCAAATCGAATGACCTAACCCCGCTTGCACACCAACATACTAGGAAGTAACCCACACTTCGAAGCAACCAAGCAAATTCCTACTTCACACAGACTACACCATTTACAGTTAAAACTCAATCATTTAATAAAACCCATTTTTACCCATAGAGTACATTACAACCTGTATCGAAGAATTCCCATTACTCGAGTCATTCTTAGACTCCACCTCTGCAGGTCATAACTGATTCACCAATATACGCCAAACTGAAACCAATACAACACATAATCGGGCAACTAACTAATCATTAGCAGACTCCCCCACTTGGCTCAAAGCCATAGATCAAAACAACAAATAACTCACAATGCCCATACGCTATCACTGCCACAATACCGTAGTGAGATTCAACTAAATCCTTCATAAGTTCATACATAACTCAAACCATTAAGCATCCCAAATCATCTCCAACCTCCCATTCACCATTGCAATAGCCGTGCCAACTCCCACAAGTGATCTAAACTCAAATTGCGACATATATTAATTATTGGTAAAAGAGAACTTGCTAAAAAAACAACATAAGAGGTCTTACCATACACTCATGACTCGAGGCCATATGCCAACGCAAGACAAAAGTCAAACACTCAACGGCTCTCGCTACATATCCAGCCCACCCTTCTTTTGTCACAATCAAGCAATATGAACACATCTCACCCTCAAATCACACTCACCACATAGTCATCTAGTCACAAAGTCCCGTCAATAAGGAAACCAACGGACATATAAGTCCCCAAATACATGTACTCACACAACGAAATCTCAACACTCAAGCCACAGAAGAAATCCGGCCTCAAGTCCTCTAGACTGGCCCATTATCAACATGCTAAAATCACATCTCATCCATGCAAGTCATAAGCCATCGACGCACAACTGATACCAAGCGCTCGCGGGCGCATTCGAATACATGAGTTCAAGAATTACGTTTTTGGCCGAAGAAATGGATTTGCACAACATGAATTCAAGAATGTGTGATTTTTCCTAAGGGTTCTGTAGCCTCTCGAAGATAAGTACAGACGTCCCCGTACCAATCCGCATGACTCTACTAAACCTGCTCATGAATGGTGAGACCTATTTAACCTAGAGCTCTGATACCAACTTATCACGACCCAAATTCTCAACCTTAGGGATCGTGATAGCGCCTATCATGAAATCAGGCAAGCTACACATTTCATTCATTAAAAGTTATTTTCAGGAAAATCACCAAATTTACAACAAGAGTCTCGCTTTTATAAAGCATCTAAGATTTGGACATCATTAATAACATGAATAAAAGAACCCCGGTAGCCTATTTTCCCCTACCAACTGGAAATCGCCAAAAACTAACTTTTGCCAATTCAAGCCTAATGCTACACCGGACATCAAAACTTCATTCCGAACACACTCCTAAGTCCCAAATCACCTAACGAAGCTATCCAAGCTATAAAATCCACATTCCGAGGTCGTTTACCAAATAGTCAACTTCTGGTTGACTTTTCTAACCATAAGGCCAACTTAAGAGACTAAGTGTCTCATTTCTCTCCAAAAATCGCTCCGAACCCGATCCAACCAATCTAACACAACGTAATGAAGATGAATCTCATATAATGAAGTAGAAACGGGGGAAACAGGGCTAACTCTCGGAACGACTGGCCGGGTCGTTACACCCAGGGCGTCTATGTGCCCCATTAACCTCTGCACGACCTTTACGTTATCTACAATCGTGATGTCCTTGATAGCTTTGATTTTGTCGGGGTTGATCTTGAATCCTTGATTGGATACCATGAAGCCGAGAAACTTGACAAAGCCGACCCCGAACACACATTTCTCTGGCTTGAGCTTCATGTTCTATTTCTTCAGTATACCAAAAGTTTCCTGCAAATGATTCAAATAGTCCTATGCTCACAGGGACTTAAATAGCATGTCATCAATATAAATCTCTATTATCTTACTATTTGTTCTTCGGACATCTGATTTACTAGGCGTTGATAAGTTGCACCAGCATTTTTAGTCCAAATGGCATTACATTATAGCAGTAGGTGTCGTACTTAGTGATAAATGAGGTCTTTTCCTGATCTTTCAGGTTCATCTGTATTTGCTTTTACCTGGAATAGGCATCGAGAAAACTGAGGACCTCAGGGCCGGCCGTGGCATAGATCATGCAATCGATATTAGGTAAAGGGAAAAGAATCTTTAGGGCATGCTTTATTTAGATCTTTGTAATCTATATACATTCTAAGTTTGTTTCCCTTCTTAGGGACTACCACTACGTTTGCTAACCATTCGGGATATTTTACTTACCGAATGGATCCTATCTTAAGAAGTTTGGTTACCTCGTCTTTGATGAAAGCATGTTTGACCTCGGACTAGGGTCTTCTTTTTTGCTTTACCGGATGGAACTTCGGATCCAGGCTTAGTTTATCAGTGGTGATTTCTGGAGGGATACCTGCCATATCGAGATGGGACCAAGCAAAGCAATCTATGTTAGTTTTAAGGAATTGAATAAGTCTTCCCCTTAGCTCGGGAGCTAGCCCTATGCCTATATATACCTTTCATTCGGGCTGATATTTGGTCAGTACGATATGTTCTACCTCTTCGACCGTTAACTTGGTGGCATCAATATCATCGGGGACTATGAAGGATCGAGGAACCCCATAATCATCATCCTCGTCAGTCCCTTGCTTCTTTGATTGGGTCGAGGCCGGTGTTTGTGGTTGCTATTTGTCCTCATGTTTTCCCTTTGAATTTGACCCTTTTATTTATGAGAGTACCGATATTGGTATCACTTCTTTGACTGCAAACATTTCCTTGGCAGCAGGTTATTCCCTGTAGACCGTTTTAACTGCCTCTGGTGTCGGGAACTTCAGAGCCTGGTGAAGGGTCAAGGGTACTGCCCTCATATTGTGGATCCATGGCTTCCCGAACAGGGCGTTATACCTCATATCACCCTCATTCACATGGAACTTCGTCTCTTGGATGGTCCTGGCCACGTTCACTGGCAAAGTTATTTTGCATTTGGTGATTTCGCATACCATGTTGAAGCCGTTAAGTACTCGGGCCACGGGCACAACTTGATCCTGTAGGCCTAGCTGTTCTATGACCCTCGATCGAATGATGTTGGTCGAGCTACCTGGATCAATCAAAACACGTGTAACTTGAGTTTTATTCATAAGTACAGATATTACCATTGCATCGTTATGGGGTTGCAAGATACCCTCTACATCCTCGTCATTGAAAGACAAGGTTCCTTCTAGCACATAATCCCGAGTTAGCTTCTCTCTTGTGATCGACACCTTGGTGCGTTTAAATACTGGTCCTTGAGGAATATCGACCCCTCCAACAATCATGCGGATCACGTGTTGTGGCTCTTCTTTCTCGTTCTGTCTATTTGAATCTCTATTTTTGAAGTGGTTCTTAGCCCGATCGCTTAAGAATTCCCGAAGGTTCCCCTCGTTGAAAAATCGGGCTACTTCCTCCCTTAGCTGTTTGCAATCTTCTGTTCAATGGCCATGGGTTCCATGATACTTGCACATTTGGTTGCGATTTCTCTGGGCTGGATCGGTTCGAAGAAGTCGAGGCCATCTAATATCTTTGACGCGTCTGATGGCTGATATGATAGCTGATGCATCAATGTTGAAGTTATATTCTTGCTCATGAGCCCTCAGGAGCTCTGACCTCGATCATTTCTTTTTTCACCTCGAATGGGGTTGCGTCCAGTTCCATTATTTCTCCGTTCTCCATTTTATGGCTGGTAACGATCCCTGTTTGGTCGTGGTTCCCGATCAATGTCCCTTTTGATTTTGTCGACGAGCCTGATAGGATAAACGGACCCGGAAGTAGTCCCCAGATGGTTGTCTTCGACTCTAATCTTCGGCTGATACCGATTATGCACATCGGCCCAGGTGACAACTGGGTATTCGATCAAGTTTTGCTTTAATTGTTGTGATACCACCGAGCTTCATATGTTCAATCCTTGAGTGAAGGCCTGAACAACCCAATCATTGGCCACCGGTGGTAGATCCATACGTTCCATTTGGAACCGAGACACAAACTATCCGAGCATTTCGTTATCTTTCTGCTTCACCTTTAAGAGGTCCGACTTCCTAGTCTCGACCTTTATAGCTCCGGCGTGTGCTTTAGCGAAGGAATCTGCAAGCATGGAAAAAGAATCAATGGAGTTGGGCGGCAAATTATGGTACCATATCATTGCTTCCTTTGACAGGATCTCCCCAAATTTCTTCAACAATATGAACTCGATCTCATCATCCTCCAAATCATTCCCCTTAATCGCACATGTGTAAGAAGTGACATACTTATTGGGGTCGGTCGTCCCATTGTACTTGGGAATTTCTAGCATGCAGAACTTCTTGGGAATTGGTTTAGGAGTCGCGCTCGGGGGGGGGGGGGGGGGGGGGAGGCTTTTGCACGAACTTCATTGAATCCAAACCCTTCAAAATTTGTGGTGCCCCTAAATTTTTATCAACCTTGGAGTTATAGGTTTCCACCTTTTTGTCATTTGCTTCAATTTCCTTCTCCCCCGATTCGACTCGCTTTGTTAGGTCCTCGAGCATCTTCATGATTGCAGGGTCGATCCCTGGTTCATTTCCATTTGATCTTCTTGACACCAATTCGGCCCTATGAACAACTTCCTATGATGGCTCGGGCTCGACCATGCTTGGTGCATCGTCCTGGTTTTGGACTTGTGTTATTGCAGTTTGTTGAGCCTGCAACATTTTGAATATCACTCGAAGGTTGATCCCACCTTTTTCATCGCCCTGTACGCTCTGACCGGCTGATCGAATGTCTCTGCGGACGCTATTCTCGGGGTTGACGGCCAGATTTGCATTAATGGAAACATAGGAACTGACGTCGATTAGTTCTACGGCCAGGACCCCATCGATGTCGATTGGAGGTACTTTATTTTCTGGGGCGAGTGTGTTGTCGTTCTTGTCGTGGAAACCAAGGCCATTGCCGAATTGTGTGGGTGCTGCTTGAGAGTTCGACATGCTGATCCTGGAATCAAAGATACTCACAAGAATAAGTATAAAATAGTGTGTGTTACGAAAGTTAGTATCAGACAATCACTATTATGCTTAGCCCCACGGTGGAGGCCAAACTGTTTACCCTAAAAACAAATAACAATTGAATTTACATGTGATTTTAAAGACACGTGATTTCACTTGGGACAAACTAATAAAATATGTAAATTGATATTGAAATTGATTGTAAAGAAAAATAAAAGCAAACCAAATGAGACGTGCAACTTTGGCCCTAGATATAAGTTACACTCGAACCAAATGAATGAGCAAAATGAGATATGAACAAAGTAACAGAATATTGAGAACTTAAAGAAAAGACTAGTACATTGCTTTGAATTGCGTTAATCTGATGCCTTTACAAATGATTAGACCCCCTTTATATAGTAGGGGAGTTCTACTTATGGTACAACTCTAAATACAGTAAGAAACTGATTGACTAATTAATCGGCCTCATCTTGATACGTGCCGAGATTTCTGCCGTGATCCTTGCTCGATTTCGGATATTTCGGCCTACCGTTACTTGAGTAGGTAAACTTTCATCGGTCTCCGTTTTGCTTGGTCTCGATCTTGGCTGATCTCTTCCATGTTCGGTCTCTGAATTAAGGGTTCAATGATCTAACTTCGTACTGAGGCTCGATATAACACGAGGCCGAACCGTGACCTATCATGATCCAACCTCAATTAGTCATAAGAAGGGCAAGCCCGTTCTGACCGTATACAACTACATATTTTCTTTCTTTCTCTTTAATATTCTTGCTCACCTCCTTTCTCTAAAATTTCATTACTCACATTTTTTCTCCAAGATTTGATTAGTTCAAGTGTTCAACAATACTTTTAAGCTTCCGGTAGTTCTATATTTCTATTGCTCACTAAAATCTTATCTAAGATCATCAATATCTAAAAAAATATTAAATAAGTTCGCTATATTATTAATTGATTAGAAATTATTAGAGAAAATCGACTATAAAAAAGATTACTAATAATTTTGTATCTTTAAAAGTTAGAAGAATAGACTTCAAATAAAACTATATCTTACAACTTTCTTTTGAAAATTTAAGAATCATATTAAATTTTGATTTTAGGTGCCGCGACGCTCCTAGCCTGGCAGAGTTATCAAAGCCTAGCTTCGATCAATCCACAATGAATTGGTTGACATGCAATAAAAAAAAGAAGTCGTCTCTTTTCTTTTCTATTTTT
The DNA here is from genome assembly GCA_005239525.1 of Nicotiana knightiana. Lineage (NCBI taxonomy): Eukaryota > Viridiplantae > Streptophyta > Magnoliopsida > Solanales > Solanaceae > Nicotiana > Nicotiana knightiana. The sequence goes on along the minus strand of ML382807.1, from coordinate 26,220 downwards.
TGGATTATGCTCTTGTTTAATTAGTCACAACTAGTTGTGTATTTTTTCCCCTTCTTTTTGCCAGATAGATTATAAACAGACGTGCAAATTGCAATGCATTGTAATAAATAATCAGGTAAAACCAATGCATTCCCGCGGAATTATCAGTGCGTTAATGCGAATATCCCAAAATATCCGTTGACTATGCTCCCTGGCCCCACCTTCGCTGGTTTTCAAATTCCAACTTTCCATTTGTATTACGGGCCCCACCACATCGTTTCTCATTTTCACACTTTAAAAATGCGAAAAACAAAAGCCAAAAATATTAAATCAAAATTCGAAATCTCAATTTCTCCGTAAAACTCAACTCCCCATAACGAACAAAAGATCAGTTTCTCTCTTTTTCCGTCCGCCATTTTTATACCTTGAAACTTGATATACACACAGTACTACACGAAAATACACAGAGAGAGAGAGAGAGAGAAAGTGGGTTTTGCTTTTGGGCTGTGGGAAAAAATGGACGGCGGTGATGTTACGGTGGAAGGGAAGGTGACGTGTGCATCATGGATCAAACGGCCAGAAAATGCGCATCTGGTGGTGATTGCTAAGTCTAACGGAACTTCCTCCTCTTCGCTCGAGATTTTCTCCTTCGATCCCATCACTACTTCTCTTTCTACTTCTCCCAAGGTTCCCCTTTCTCTTTTTTCCATAAATAGATGTATTTTTTATTTTAAATTAGTGTTGTAAAGTGTTAGTTACTGAACCCACTACTTTTAATTATGGGTGCACTCACTATTTTTGGCTATGCACGTAACATAATTAGGTTACTTATTTCCTGATAAGCATTAGTTAATGATCACCTGCTTTCAAAATTCTAGTGTAAAAAAATGGTTACACTGTATAGCATAAATACCTGGCTTGTATTTGGCTAATTTTTCCTGTGATTTATTAATGATGGTGGTGAAATTTGATTATTGTTTTTGTGGGTATTGATTATAGGCGACATATGTATTTGAGGAAAGTGGTAATGCGGTGTGCATTGCAGTACATCCAACTGGGGATGACTTTGTGTGCTCCACCACCACTGGTTGCAAGTAAATACTGAAACCCCGTTTTGTTTTCTCTTACTTCTTCTTGGAGCTGATTTATTTGCTGCTTTTGTTGTGAAAACGATTTGATTGTTTTGGCAGTTGGTATTTTTTTGAGCAAGAAATGCATGAGTTGAATGTCTCTAGATTTCAACTTGTTGCTTTTGACTTTGCTTGTACCTTATAAATGCCACCATTTTCTCGCAGCTCTTACTATTTAATTTGTTCTTCTGTTTTTGCTGTTGTGAGTCATGATACAAATGATTGTTAATTCTATTGAGGGAAAAAGGCTATATTTGCCCCTTTGCTCTCTGAAATTGAGCAAATTTGTCCTCTGTTAAGCTGTCTAATATCACCCCGCCTTTAGAAGAAAGTCTCTTTTTTGCCCTTGACATCTAATGAAGCTCCAACCTGAGGATATTTTGAACTACTGTCAAAAGTTGAGGGGTAAATTTTGACCTTTTTTGTGAAGAATTTGGACACGTGGAGTCTATCCATTGTACGTCTACCGAAAACAGCCTCTCTACCTTCGCAAGGTAGGGGTCAGGTTTGCATACACACTACCCTCCCAGATCCTACTTTGTGAGATTACACTGGGTTTGTTGTTGTTGTTGTTGTTGGAGTCAGTCCATTGTATGTTGGATTTCCGTTAATGACGAGCGCAAATACCAGATGATTTGCTAACGGCAAGTGTATGAATGGACCAAAAGTTTAATGGGAGGCAAAATTGAGCAATTTCAGATACTATAGTTTATAGAGGCGAAACTGGACCTTTTCCCTTGTATTATTGTAAGGTATATAAACTGGACTAGTATTGTCAGTCAATGAGTATTTCTTTTTTTGATGACATGTTTTCTTTGTAGAAATCTGTTACTTTATAATTGTGGAACTCTGGTTTCATCCTTAATTAAAAATTTTACTTTGGCATCTTTAATAAATATAAATATTGGTCATAACATCATGAACCTGCTTGCTGATGAGGCGAGGCCGAGTAGCAATGGCTGGACGATCCTTTACTGTGATACTCTGTTTCAGTAATGATTCTTCATCTATTGATGAAAGAAAAAACCCATCATGTACATATTTTTGTCTATAGATTCAAAACTATGTTCCAGTGAGGGAGTGTGTTATACAGGTTTCAGGTCTCATTTTAGCCGGTAGTTATCTTTTCACATTACTGATTACACTTTTCACCCAACAAAAGAACATACGGATGACTAGTATGAGTTTTTTTTATGATTATTGTCACGCTTATTGTTTATTTCTTGTCCTGAAGGGGATATACTGTTTGCTGTTTGATGCAGGTTGTTTGAGTTATATGGTCATGAAGATAATATAAAATTTGTTTGCAAGGAGTTTCCTCTTGAAGATGTTGGTCCACAAAAATGCATGGCGTTTAGTGTTGATGGTTCCAAATTAGCCACTGGCGGAGTTGTGAGCAATTTGTTAAAGATTTTTTCTCTTATATTGATGTTCAAAGAATGTTATCTTCTTGTTCTGACTTTCTATCCTTTTGAATCTTAAAGGATGGACATTTCAGACTTTTTGAGTGGCCTACCATGCGCATTATTGTGGATGAACCTAAAGCTCACAAGTCATTCAGAGACATGGATTTCAGGTATAATTTAGCTCTACTCAGATTATAACTGTGCAGAATCCTCAGTTATCTGTGAGAATTTTACCGGATATGAGCTCTAGGGACCTTTAATTTTCAGAATCTGTATACTTGCATATTCCATCATTGAAGTTGATCAGCAATCCATCTTATTCTAGGGCTCATTTGGTACGAGGGATAAGATAATCCCGGAATTAAATTTGAGGTGAGTTTATCCCATGTTTGGTTGGGATAATATCGCGGTATAACTATCCCAAGATTAGTTATCCCGAGATTGTAGTGTTATTTTTATCCCTATGGGAGGGTGAGATAATTAATTATCCCGGGATAACCTGTTTCCCAACCAAATTACCCCTTATGGTGTCATTTGGTAGCTGCTTATTTCTCTTTAATAATGAAACTTGAGGCTTTGAGCTTAAATTCAGCTGTTATCATCTCGGGAGCTTGTTATCCTAGGTTTACAAGACCTTTTCCTGTGATAATATGCACCAATGCTTGATTAACCAAAAGAAACCTTCCCAAGCAAGCTAAAACCGAGAGGGTCTTTGTCACTTTTGTTTGTCATAGTTCTGACATGCAGTGTGATATGAAGCTTGAAAGAAGATGTCATTTATGCATTGGTTACAGAAAATATGTGGTTTATTGGGTGTGACAATCAGATATGAAACATTGTTTGGTTCTTTTAGCATAGGAACAATATTCTTGTTTGCATTTCTGTCTGAAATATGATTATGACCTGTTTGCTAGACGGAAGATTATGTTTAGAAGTTCCAGGAGATTGAAGTAAAATGATCCACTTTAATGCTGAAAACGGCTTATTAAATTATATTCTAATGAAGCTAATTGATGGAAAAATGAAGTGATGGATCTTAGTTTGTTTTTTTTACCAATAGATGTAGATTTTGCACTTTAAGGATCAGAATGAAGTGCTTTTCTCATCCAACTATAGTCCCATGTGGAATTTAGCCTTTTTGTTCACATGTCATGCTCCGTACATTTTCAAGTTGTTGCTGTTGTTCTGTGTGCTCCTTTGCTAGTGTTGGAAGTAGTTTGTTCGCATGTGGTATTAAAAGTGAAAAAAAGAGATGAGTAGGAAACCTAGTTTGCAGGAATTTCCGTCTTGGAGCTAAATAGCATCGGATGTGAACTACAGTAACTGAATTTGAATGCAGAATTATACTTACTTTGTGGTTATATTAAGGAAGTGAGGGATGTCATAGAAGAACCAAACATGTTGATATATTCAAAACTGACATATGTTCAAGAACAATACATTTCGCGATCTAGAATCCTATAGTACATGCATGATTAGTGTACATGGATTTCCATTCATGGTATATACTTTGAGTATTTAAGTGTGAATCTGATCTTTGAATATGGTTATGACAATCTTCCTAGAAAGATTTAAGAGTCTTTAATTTACTGAGCCTCTTATTGCGATTGCAGAAATGATATTGAAAATCCATGTATTATGGAATTATTGTTCCTTTGTTGATTTTTGGACCAAGATTTTAAAGTCTTTTCTCTACTCTTATATATCTTCAGCTTAGATTCAGAGTTCTTAGCTTCCACTTCCACAGATGGTGCCGCCAGAATATGGAAGACAAGCGATGGTGTTCCAGTAACTTTAACACGAAATTCAGTAAGTTCTGTATAATATGACCGTCTGGCCCGTCAGACAATTGGTTATCCCCCTTTATGTTGATTTTATATCCTGTCTTCCACGTTACAGGATGAGAATATTGAGCTCTGCAGGTTCTCTAAAGACGGTACAAAACCGTTTTTGTTCACTACTATTCAGAAAGGTATACAGAAGTCTGGCTTTAGTTAATTAAGTTAGTAGATTGAGATTGTGTAACTTTTCTTATTGTAAACATTGTGTAACTATCCAAAATCGTGTCCATAAAGCAGGCAATAAGACGTTGATGGCAGTTTGGGACATCAGTACATGGAAGAAAATTGGACATAAAAGCCTTTTAAAAAAGCCAGCTTCCATTATGTCAATTAGTTTGGATGGGAAATATCTTGCATTGTAAGATCTCTATCCTTTTGCCTCTCCTAGGCATGTTGACATTCAATTATCATCTACATAATTACTTTCGAATACCATCCCTAGATACAAGTCGTTGAAGCTAAAGATTGGAATTTGACATCGATGTTGCAACTGTGAATCTTGATTAAAGCACTGTTCTTACATGGATGTTGAATGAAAGAGTTGATTTGACATTTACAATTTTGTGATGAGATAGGGCGATATGAGGCATGAATGAGGACCCAAAATAGAGTCGCATCTGATTCCTATTTCTTCCACTTGGAGTTGGTACAAGATTCCATCAAACTAATATGAAGTTCCCATCTTGCTAAAACACCTTGGGTGTTTTAGTACTTTTTGCTTGATTGAAGTTCTTTCTCGACTCTTGACTTCTCTTCTTCTTGATGAATGTTTCCCCTCCAATACATGGTCTATAGGCATGTCTTATGGTGTTCAGAAGTGGGGCTTAATGTGTTAATGCATTGATCTGAATCTCTGCTTGTCATTTAAATGCAGAGGAAGCAAAGATGGTGATGTCTGTGTTATTGAAGTGAAAAAGATGGAGATATCCTCGTTGCACAAGAGAGTGCACTTGGGTACTAATATTACTTCTTTGGAGTTTTGTCCTAGTGAAAGGTATGTGCTATTCTAGCAATAAGTTCTATTAACAACGAGTCTCTGTCATTGGTCCTCTGTTCTGAAGCTTATGCCTTTTCTTTTAGAAGCCATGTCTCTCCACAAGATATTTATGCCGATTTATGAAGTAATTGCAGTAGATGTAATTTGTGACTAAAGGGTGAAAACGGGAGTTACTGATAGGCTTATACGTCCTATATACGATTCGGCTAGTTAAGTTTACCAAAGCATGAGTAGATATGGTGATGCCAAGAACCTTTCATGAATATCTCTAGTCTATAAGCTATTCTTTAGGTGCATAAATGGCAGTTACAGCAACTGATTATTGAAGACGACACAAATTAACTGCTTCAGTTACAGTGGCTGAATATAGAAGAAAACCTGTGTGCTTTCGAGATGGTCTGCAGCACCTATATGGTGGATTAACTTGGACCTGTATGTGTTCCCTGCACAACTTCTGATTGTGCTCCTTTTCATTATTTCCTCTCTACCCCTTTTGTTCTTGCCCTTTGGTCTACAAGTCTTAAGGTATACAATGGTGCTAGTTTTAGGTATTCCTCGGCCTGGATTTTTATGCAACATTTCAAGTTAGCTTTATCTTCTCTGTTTTTTTTTTTTCTTTTCTGAGTCTTAGGTGCTAGGTCTCAGTGATTCGTTGATGACATGATTGCCTAATAATAATTGTTCTTTGCCTAAAATGTGCTCTTCAAAGTAGAAATCTTGTTTTGATTATGCTTACTACACACAGGTCTCTGAGATACTAATGTCGAAGTGGAGTGATTTTTCTCATTAATTATTTGTTCGGACTCAAAGCTCTTATTCACTCTGCCTACTTACCTTATAAGTCCCACATTGTTGTGCATTTGGCAGGGTTGCTCTTACCACTTCCTCTCAATGGGGAGTGATGGTGACAAAGTTAAATGTCCCAGCTGATTGGAAAGGTCTGTCTCTTTTTCTTTCCCTTGTGTGTGGGACATGCGTGTGCATTTGACTCCAAGATTGACCTTTTTTTTCCCCCACATTTCAATTGCAGAGTGGCAGATTTATCTATTACTCTTGGCATTATTTTTGGCATCAGCTGTCTTATTTTACGTGTTCTTCGAGAATTCTGATTCTTTCTGGAACTTTCCTGATCCATCTTCAAGACCAAAGATTGAAACTGTCCATACAGATCCAACATCTGATGACTGGAGCAGCTTTGGACCTGTAGATTTGTAAGTTATTATAGCCTTGTCTGGAATTATGGATGGCCAACCTGAAGAAAGATTGTGTAACAAGTCTACTTTTTAAGGCATTTTATAAGCTTTTAATATGTATACCTTCTAATTGATGATGCTAAAGTTTGAGGCTAATATTGCCTTTTTGAATGATAACTTTTTTAAAGATTTATTTGATCTTAGAAGAAAGAATTGTTGCAGTAAAGTAGTAGTTGTTTTAGGGTGGCAAGTTTAAAAAATCCATTTTAAATTTATTTTTGTGCTATGAATCGAGAATCTTCAAAAATTCTTACCTTATTTGTGATTTCATCAGAATGTTAATTTTCACACCATGAATTTAAGGTTATTAGTATATGGACAACTATCTCTCGAGCACAGGTTTTTTTTTTCTTTTTTGGTGAAAAAGAGATATACTATTTTATAGATATTTAAACGAGTACATTAAGATTGTTTACAAGATGCATAGTGTGCATCGGAGGTACTGCTAATAGCATACTAGTACTAGTAGTAGCTAATACATAACTATTACAAAAAGTGTCCATAGTAGAGAACAGTTGGGGTGAGTTGCCAATGTTTGTTTTAGCGATCCTCCTATGTAATGGACCTTTATGATCCCGGTAGTAAGAAGACATAGCAAAAGGTGGTGGGCTCCCAAAAAGTATGCAACTCTCCTGTGCATGCATTGCTCCGTATTTGGCCAGACTATCTGCAACCCCGTTCTGCTCTCTGTAGATATAATGTATGCTAGGGCTAGCCAGTAGAAGAAGCAAGAACCTGCAATCATTAATGATGTTAGTGTATTGCATAGGAGGGGATGTTAACATACCTATGATTTCATGTGCATCTGTCTCAGTGATGACTGGATAGAGACGATGTTGTACATCAAATTTTAGTCCCATGAGTAGTGCAAGTAGTTCGATCTTAACACTCGTTCATGTATTTGATTTCCCTGCAAAGCCCATAATCCAATTGCCTTGTTGGTTTCGAAAAACTCCACCAATACCATATTTTTGAGTGGGACAGAATGAAGACCCATCAATGTTAAGTTTATAGATAGTATTAGCTGGTAGATGCCATTTAATATATACTGAAACAACAAGCTTAGTTTTAGTTGGTGATTAGTTAGAAAGTAAAATTTAGCAGCCATGTTGTTTACGAGTGAAATGTTAAGTTGAAGTTTTTTATGTTCTCGTGTGTTTTTGTTTCTAAGAATCCGTAGATGCCACAAAGCAAAACCTAAATAAGTTGTAGACGGAGTGTTGTAAGGAGTGTGTGGTAAAGGTATGTGGAGAAAATGATGTAGTCAATGACAATTATCAGTGTGTGCTGCTGTGTAATGTTGGAGAGGATTTGTAATGTTAACAGTGTTCCATAGTTGTTTTGCCGGATAACATTGGGAGAAGATGTGAGTAGCTGTTTCAAGAGCTGTATGACATTTTGGGCGTAAAGATGAATTAACTATTCCTAATCTTGATAGATAGACAACAGTTGAAAGTTTGTTGTGGGTTAGAAGCCATAAGAAGGATATTTTAGGGGGTACATGGATTTTCCAAATCTAGTGATAAGAAGATTGTGAGTTGGTATTATTCATTAGTGCAGTGTAGATGGATTTTACAGAGAAATGACCACTTTCCGACCAAAATTTAACATATTTGCCAATTGTAATATTCCATTTGTAGCCTAGATTGCAGTAGGACCACCCCTGGAGGATATTTCTCCAGGTGGCAGACGCCTATGATTTTATTGAGTGGGATGGTCTTATATAATTATTGAGAAGGACTTGTGCCCAGAGTTGGTTTGGATTATGGAATAACCTCCATGCAAGTCTTGCATGTGAAGCTTGGTTTTTAATAATGAGATTCTGGATCCCCAGCCCCCCTTGGTATAAAGGTTTTGTTACAGTGGTCCATTTAATAAGATATAATTTTCTTTTTTGTGGAGTTGTCCCCCAGAAGAAATTTCGTTGGTAACAGTTAAGAAAGGACAATAAGTAAGAAGGAATTTTTATATACTGCATGAGATGATTGGGAATGTGATTTAGAGTAGAACGAATTAATGTGGTTCTTCCTGCTTTTGTTAAGAAGTGAGCTTTCCTACCTGCTAACTTTGTTTTGAAGTTGTCTATTAGGAACTGATAGTCCCCTTTTGAAGGTTTTTTTTGGTGAAGATAGGGAAACCCAAGTATTTTCCAAAACTCTTTCCTTCTGTCATATGGAAGAGTTTTAATACAGCCTTTTTGGTGTCAGGTTTACAATTCCTGGAGAAGAAGATTTTTTATTTTTTCAAGTTAATAGTCTGTCCAGAATAATATGTGAAATGAGTGATTGTGTTAACAAGTGATTGACAAGTGTGAGCATTTATTTTTGCTATTAGTATAATGTCATCAGCAAAAAAAGATGAGATAATTGAGGTTCCTTAGGAGCAAGGGAGATTGGTGTCCAATTCTGGTGATCGACCTATGTATTTATTTGTCTTGATAACATTTCTAAACAAAGAATGAAAAGATAAGGAGACAAAGGGTCCCCTTGTCTGATGCCTTTTGTAGGTGTAAAATATTCCGTAGGATTGCCATTAATTATGATGGAAGTGGTTGTAGTTGTTATACAACACATAATTAATTTGATAAAAGGTTGTGGAAAATTTAGAGTAACTAAAGTATTATAAATAAAAGACCATTCTAACTTATCAAAAGCCTTTGCAAGATCCAACTTTAGAAGCATATTTAAGTTTGTCCCTTGAATTTTTAGAAATCGATTGAGTATTTCCTGGACAATTATAGCATTATCCGCCACTCTTCTATTTTTCTGAAAACTTGACTGAGTAGGATTTATGAGATGTTCTAATATAGGTTTTAGTGTGTTTACTATTATTTTTGTGAGAAACTTGTAAATAGTATTGTAAAGACTAATAGGTCTATATTGGGAGACAGAAGCATCATGCTTATTTTTGGGAATCAGGCAGATGAGTGTGTTATTAATAGTTGGATCAACCTGATGGTGAAGAAAAGTTTTGTGGCAAAAATATTTGACTGAGTTGCCTATGATGTCCCAATATTTTTGACAAAATAGGGGATGTAAACCATCTGGGCCTGGAGCCTTCAGTGATTGAAATGAGTGTAATACATTCATTATTTCATGGTCTTGTAAAGGTTTCATTAGGGAGGAGCATTCCTCCTGAGACAAAATATAAAACGGCTGAATTGTAGTTTTTGGATAAGAAGCAGATTGTTGAGTTGTGAAGAGTGTTTGAAAATAATAAGTAATATTATTTTTAATAGCATATGGATCAGTTATCCAATTACCACCTTGATCTTATAAGGCAGTGATATGATTTTGTCTTCTTCGATTGAGAGTAGCTAGATGGAAAAACTTTGTATATGCATCCCCATCAATTAACCAATTTATACGGGATTTTAATTTCCAAAAATCCTCCTCCAATTTTAATAAATTATTAAATTCCGTAGTTAATATTTTTTCCAGATTTTGGAGGAATGTACTAGTAGGGTAGTTTATGGAACATTGTATCCCGCTTAATCTAGCTAATAATTTTTTCTTACATTTAAAAAGATTCCTAAAAGTTGAACGATTCCATTCCTGAACTATATTAGTAAAGTAATTTATAGCTGGTAACAAATGTGGATGACCCTCCCAGGCTTCTTTAACCAAAGATGGGAAGCTAGGATGTGAAATTCAAATTGTTTCGAAGCGGAAAATGTTTTTCCTAGGTAAAGAATGATGTTGTAATTCTAATAATAGCGGACAGTGATCAGAATAAGTACGAGGAAGATGGGTGACAAGTGCATTAGGATATTGACGCAGTTAGGCCTCAATAGGAAATTAAAATGAAACATTACGCTTCATCACATGTTTAAGTTAATTGTTTTAACTTATGTTAGCTTCTTTTTAAGTATAAGCCCTAAATTAATCGCCCCATTTGATTTAGTTGAAAGATAAATTTGTAGGGCGAATTGCACATGAACAATAATTCAGGAACTAATTCAGTACTTCTTCTTCTTAAGAAAATTAAAATAAATGAAATTTAATATTGTTTAAGTGTCCATTGGTGGAGGATTTTCTAAAATTTGCAATCGATATATGTATTTTTCTGATAATAAATTTTGGAACGATGGCTCTTTTTTAACATCCAAGAAATGCTGGTTAATACGCTTTGCTCATTTTTGAAGGCATACGTAAATGAAATGATACTAAAAACGTTAGTAACGACTGTACGATTTAAACAATCGTTATAGTATCGCCAACAAGTATAATGAATTAAATAGTGCAAATGAGTAAAGAAAATGTCAGAAAAAATAGATAAGATAAATATTATTAATGATTTCTGACATTCAAAAAATTATCTTTCAAATTATTAAGTTCTTTTCATGATGTTACAATTGAACAATATTTTTGTCCTAGGCTTTCTCATTAGGTTACATACCTCGGATACCTAGCATATGCTATGTAAGCCATATCCGCAAGTAGCAATTGTTGCATAGAATGTGGTGGGCGATGCAATATTACCAAGTCTTCTTTTTGCGTTCTTCCCAACTTCGGCAAATGATCAGCACAATTATTTTCTTGTCTCAGAGTATGGAGTCGAGTAATTTCAAGTTTGGATATGAGATTTCTGCACTCTTCCATCAGAACAGGATCGGGGTGACTTTTAGTGACATTATCCGCCACGATTAGCAACATTAAGGCATCGCTTGAGTCGGTTTCGATCAAAACCTTTTGCTAGAGTCAGCCCGCCATGTATGGCCCACAACTCCGGTGTGATACTTGATGTCGCTTTCATGCTAAGTCGACCGTAGAATCTGCCTATCCATCTTCCTTTGTCATTTCGTGCAATACCTCCGAACCCAGCTAGTTTTGAATTAGACATAAAATTGCCATCTGTATTAATTTTGATATTATCTCTGAGGGGGAAAAGACCAACTAATGTAGATAGGTGCAGTGCGCTGTTTGATTGATGATGTACGTGACAAATTCGAGCAGTGTTTTCGATATAAGGAAAATGAACGCTTTGTTCGTCAAAATAAGGCAAGTGAAGTGCCATGGCTATTCACAGACTTAATTATCGGACTTTGGCTACTAAAACTTCGACGGAAATGAAAAGAAATGAAAACTAGAAAGGAAACCAAAAGCAGTTTAGAGAAGCTTTGATAGATTCTAAATGACTAGGAAGTAGGTTATTTAAACTTATTTATTTAACATAAACCTAGTTGGACTTGGATTTCTCTTTTCCTATTTTTCCCTACCTTCCTAAGCAATAATTCTAGTTTGAGAAGGTTTAGGAAAGTTAAAATAGGTTTTCTAAATGACAAAAAAAAAAAAAAGAAAAAAAAAAAGAAAAAAAAAGAAAAAAACTAAAGTGATCATTTAAAATAATTTAAGAGAGTGAAATGAAAAAGGGTGGACTTTTATTTGAATTCACGCAAGATTCTAATTAACACTTATTGCAAAAAGGAAATTAAAATAAGGTATTTAACTAATATTGAGATTTTGATATTTGCCCTACACTCCAAATATATCCATGTTTCTTCTAGATCGGTTAATAGGTTAAGCATACTAGGTAAATACATAAATTTACTTTTGCTCGTTTTTTAATTTTTAGAATAATCAATAGGGTTCACTTATAGTTTTTATTACCTTATTTTTACTATATCTCAATGCTTGTAATGAGTATTTTGATTTTCATGTGTTTCTACAAAATGCTTAAATCAAAGAAATCTAAAGGTAAACTTTTATGAAGATTATGCAAATAAAGAATTTAACAAGCAACTTCAATCTATTGTATATAATGTTATTGGATTTGACACTAATTTAAGATATTAGTTTGATTTGTATAAATGTAAGTAGTAGCACAAACATATAAAAAGTTTATCTAAAAATTAAAAAAACTTGGTAAAATATTTTAGTATATTGAAACTAGCTAGTAGAAATTGTTGATATTACAGAATATATTAATAGAATATTTCTAAAAAGATCCTTGGACTTCCCAATTTTTTTAAAATGTCATCTGGATTGAGACACAAGTACTTTACTATTTTTTTATTTTACTAGTATTAGTACCCGTACGATTTGAATAATATTATGATCATGTTGTATTCTATAAATTATATGAATAACTATTGGCATAAACTTAAATATTATAACCTCATATATAGTCGGTGATACAAACAAATAAAAATACAATATGATTCAAAAATAAATATTCCTTTCCTTTCAATTTACATAAAGTATTTTTCTTATTAGTCTATTCCAAAAGAATGACACATTTAACTTTAGATTTTTTATTTTATCTATTTTACCCGTAACGAGAATCTCTTACACTCATACAACTATCACGACCCCACAAAGTTTTTAGGACCACAAGTTCCAAAAGTTTTCTTTTTTGTTTTTTAAACTTCGTGCCAAATCAAACAACAACAACAAACCAATTAGATCCCACAAGTGGAGTCTAGGGAGGGTATGTATATGTAGACCTTACCCCTACTCCATAGGAGTAGAGATGTTGTTTTTGATAGACCCTCGACACAAGAAGAAGGAAAGAAACAGTGTATTAGTAACAGCTAAATTCAAACTATCTCGTTAAAATTGAAACTGAGTGAAATAATACAAGTAATAACTAAATATATTTCATAATATTTTAATTTAAATTATAAAATATATTATATCATTATCTCAACATAATAATTTCTCACATCAACATCAACTTCTACCAACCTAAAATTTCACAATGACAAATTAATATATACACAAATGATAATTTATTGACAACCAATATATTCTAACTTTTGGGAGTTACCAACATATAAAACAGTTGGATCGTAATTTGCTCAACAATTTTATTGTCACCTCAATTTTAAACACACAATTGAAGCCACTTTATTTTTAACAATTTAAATGATACTTTTGGGATATAGTTAACATTAATATATTATAATTAAATAAATGCTAAACTGCTTTAAATATATCATGCACATGTACTAAAAGAAGATGAGTTCTAACAGGTAACTGTTAATTAAATGAATTTTGCCTTACGATTTCTGTAATTCACTTTATTTTGTGTAATAGTAATCCCAAATAGTGCAATTATATTCCTGTATGTTTACCCTATCTAAATCTATTTCATTCTAATTGACACATATATACCAACTCCATTGGTTGCTTAATCAATTGGCCCATACACTTTGAGAGACATAAATATCAACAACGGGCTAAAAGTCATAGTCCATACCTGAGGCATTAGAGAAGAATCCATCCTCCCTTCTTGTCTAATTTAGCATGACAACTTCTAGCAATAATATAAAATAAAATATAAAAATGGTATGTATTGCTTCCAAGCAATTGAGATATAAAATAAATAATAAAATGTTGGATAATTAATTTTACCGTAAGACAACATAATTGACATTTAGTTCAGCCGATGTCTGAGTTGCTTCGCAATTTAAAACATTATCCCCATGTATGTCATCAGTTCCTCTATTCTTGTGAAAAAAATATGATTGATTAACTCCCTTCCAACATTATTAGAGTTGCTTTAAAATAGATCGAATCGAACTGCATTTATATGACAATTCTCTTTTATAGAGTCATTTTAAAAGTATTCGGCTCCAAACTACATACATCACACATCTTGATTCTTAAAACTAAAATGCTAATTGAGCAAGAGATATAGATTTATTTTTAAATTAATTCAAAATATCAATTTACTCACATTATCTTTATAACCCCTCCTTTCTATATTATTCCCTCTATTAGAAATTTTATATAATTATTTCATTTATATGGAAGTTTAACATTAAATTTCCATTAAAATTAACTATATATGAATTTAAATTATATTTAAATATTTTTAATTTGTTTCTTGGAATTATGTCAAATGTCTATATTTTTTGTTTTATCTATTATAACGGTTTTAAATACGTGTATCTTATTCATATAATTTGACTTATCTCATTATTATTTTAGAGACATTCTCTTCTCAAAGATCAAATATATCTTATCATTCTATATACATATGCTACTGAGATTATTATTATTTACATATTTTTCTTCTTTTTTGATTCCTTGTTCATGTTATTGTGTTACTCATAATTTAGAGTTGTTCATATCATTGCCCACAACTCCCATTAGTAGATGGATTTAGTTTTTTTTTTTCTTGTAATATAAAATTAAATTCACTATTTTTTATTCTACTGCTCAAATTAATATTTAAATTTATCAATAATATTTTTTAGTATCGTTTACTTATTATCTTTATTTTATATTAGCTGAATGGAGTAGTGATACTCGTAGTATATGTTGATAATACCTCCATATTTATCTTTATAATGAGTTAAGATAAGGGTGTTATTTTTATCTTTCAGCTCAATAGTTTCTTGTGGTCAAAAACTTATTAGCTAAGATAGAGTTGTGGGTTATATATATATATATATATATATATATTGATTTGAACATTGAGTTTACTGATTGATGAAGAAAGTGCGCTATCAACAAAGCAAATTTTCCTTTATTAATCACTATACAAGTTGATGCTTCAATTCATATTTTCATTCTTCTGTTATCACTACTCATATAATATAAATCTTACTTTCATATTTGTTATACTTAAATTTATTGAATTAACGTCTTAGGGCACAGAGAGAAGTGAACGTTATTGATCAACAAAGGTAGTTATGAAAGTTAAGTTTTGATCAAACAACTCGGTAATTATGATTATGGGTTCAAACCTATATTTTTTAGTTTTATTTCTAGTAACAAACACTTTTTATTTTTTCTGTTGTGAAAATTTTCAAAAACACTTTCTTATTATTTAGAACAATTCGCCTCACTCGTTGAGACTCCCATTTGAATTGAAAATTGTATGTGTTGATTAGCTTTCCTAATTAATTAACAATCAATTCAATTTAACTTTCTTTCTATTTAGATTCAAAAGAATCTTATTTACTATCTTTTTATTTAAATTAAAGAAATATTCTATATTTCAATTAAATACTATAATAAATATTGTGCTAAATTGCTAAGTGATTTATATTAGCTTACCACTTGGCTAAATGAGAAGGCAAACTTTCTTGATTTAATATATATATATATATATATATATATATATATATATATATATATATATATATATATATATATATATATATATATATATATATATATATATATATATATATATATATATATTTTACAACACGATACACAATTAGCAGCTAAATTGAGGTGAAAACAAATCAGCCTCAAAGTTTGGAGTCTCTTGTGGCTTAATTTATGCATAAGTGTTATTTCCAAACGCACACATAAGTATACATGGTAGACAAGTAATATAGGATTATAAGTCCAGAGATCGTACCCACACAGACTTGTAATTAACTATCAATTAAATTAAACTAAGACAATTATCTATTCAAGCGATTCTCTAAAGATTATTAACTATAACTAATCTAGAATAGAAAACTACGAGATTAAAGGAAACAAGTTGGCAAGCATTAGAGACGAATTCGGCAAGAGAAAATATTTTAAAGCTATGGGATAGCTAACAATCCCGTTGAGTTTTTCACTTAAATCATCTAATTAATTATCTGACTTATTGATTGACAGGGTTAATATTGCCCGTAGCCTTCTCCCGAAGTACTACTCGCCTATTCAAGCTAACCTAACACCTATATTCCTATAGAATTAGGATTAACAAGAACACATTAATAATTCATGTATAGTAACCAAGCAAGGGGATTAGGTATATCCCCATCCTAACCGCAAATTTGTTCCCGATGCTCGAGTTCAATATCTTGCTCTACTCAAATTTATATGCAATCTAGAATTCCCTCTCCCGAGTTCAATCCAAGATTCATGGATAGTATTCAATTGGTGATCAAGCAATCAAATAATTAAGCACAAGATTGAATAAATAAACCAATATAGTAAAATAATAAGAATAATTCAAGCTTCAAACTACAACGTTCATGCAACACCCAAGATTCTAGAACTAAAAAACTATGAGATTAAATGAAGAGAAGAGAGAAAAACTAGTTAGGAGCCTCCTCCGAGTGTAGTCCGTTTCCCCCACGTGAATTCTCCTTTAAAATATATTAGATCCCCTCTAAATTAGATTAAAACCCCTTTTATACGAGTTGCGACCGTGTAAGATCGAAATAATCTTGTCCCCGAAGAATTTAGAAAGATCACGTCACCCAGCGTCCAGGTCAGTGCCTCGACGTTGGCCGTGGCGCTGAAGCATTGAGCGATTTCACGTTCCGCCTTTCAGTTCTTGAGCTGCGAGTTACGTTTTTATTTTCCCTTATTTAAATATTTGCTTTGAATTACATTTGTTTGTCTTGCACTTGGGGACAAAACCCAAGGGTGTCCCCTTTTTTTAATTTTATTTAATTGTTTTATTTTCCTTTCTTTTTCTTCTGTGTTTTATTCAATTTTACTTTAAATCTTGTCATCTTTACACTTCCTTATTCTTGCACAATTAAAATATGATACTAAGCACAAAATAATATAATTAATACTCAAAAGACAATTAAAAGTACTAGAATATAAGGCAATACTAAGTAAATATATGCATTTTTGACCATACATCACTAAGTCACCAATAGAATTCGCATAGTCATTTTTCCTTGTCATATCGTACAATATCTTCAAATCCCACTGATAGTGTGACCTAGAGTGACTTTTTAGCAACGTTACCCACCATGGTTAGAAATATTAGGGCACCACTTGAGTCGGTTTTGATAATGACCTTCTTCAACTGGTAATTTTTTGCTAGAGTAATTGTGTTTGTCTATATAGATAAACAGTTACACACATTGACAAAATCATATTCTCACTAAGGAGATTCAAAATATAAAGAAATAAACAGATAAGGAAGTCAAAGGGATTTGACATAATCTACTAATATATACATAAAATATAGGTCAAATACCTAAACAGCCTCTTAAACTTGACTTCAATTTTATTTTGACACCTGAGCTCAAAGTCTCAAATAAATACCTATTGAATACTCAAACTCCAATAAAAATTACTTATTGAAAAGTTGGGGACATGATGGCGGCGGCTAGGAATGGCAAACGAGCGGGTTGAGTCGGATATGGTTCGGGTCGAAATGGATAATGAAAAATGGATAAATTATCCGATCTGACCCATATTTAATACGGATAAAAAATGGGTTAACCGGTGGATAATATGGATAACCATATTACCCATGACTTCTTGCATATGATCACTTTTGGAAGAATTCTTAGTCTCCCTAACTTGAGGAACCCCCAAGTTGAGGCTTTACAAATATAAAAGTTAATCCAATTGGATATCCATTGGTTACCCATTGGTTATCCATTTTCTAAACGGATAATATGGTTCTTATCCATATTTGATCCATTTTCAAAAAGTTTATTATCCAACTCATTTTTTAGTGAATAATATAGGTGGTTAACTGTTTTTTAAACCATTTTGTCACCCCTAGTTTAACTATATAATAAGTGGAAGTTGCGTTGGTACGATGAAGGGTAATTTTGTAATATCATTAATTTTAGTGGCATTTTGGTTGTTGGCTTTCAACTCTTTTTATTTCCCTTCTCCTCACACTCTAGGTTACAAGGATTTTCACGCCCCTCACTGATTTGGGCATTTCTTCTTCTTCCTCTTCTTCCTCTTCTTCTTCTTCTTCTTCTTCTTCTTCTTCTTCTTCTTCTTCTTCTTCTTCTTCTTCTTCTTCTTCGTCGCTCTATTTCTTTTTCATTTCAGTATGAATCTTTATTTCTTCAATATGGCCGTGCTACATTTCTTGCCTTTTTAGCTATATTGTTATTTTGCTCTCTCTTTGTTTTCATTTTCTTTCGATCATTTTACATTTCAATTCCCCCTTCCTCTCACTGTATTGGTCAAAATTTGGGCTGAACTTAATGACTGCAAATGGACGAGATGTGGTCGAGGTCAAAGCTGATCATGGCTATATGGCGAGAAGTCGCCTAAAGAAGGATTAGTGCTGAGGTCGTGTAAAGAACGTATTATAGAAACGGTTAGAATAAGTTTTAGAATAGGGAGAAGGGATATTCCATTGAATATTTCTTCAATTGTACTTTCCAGGGTTTCTAAAGAATATCCCCTATAAATAGGAGGAGATAAAAAATAAAAATGGATCTTCATTTTTTTGATAAGAACACATTGTAAAGAGTTGACTACAAAGAAAATACAAAATCTTGTCTTGTCCACTGATTCCATTGCTCAAATATACATCTTTTATTCACAAGATCCAAGGATTTCTTGTCCACCTTCATTTTCTATTATCCCACGTTGTTGTCAGGAAGTAGAATCATCCAAGTCATGTAACATTTGGGTGATAAATTCCTTCTTATTACATCTATTGCAATTATCTACATTTATTGCATGCTTTCATTATCACATTCATTGATAATCATTGAGCATTTGTAGTTGACATTCAATATTATCGGGCACGGCCCTACATCATCAACATATATAAACTTCAGATCTAGTAGTAATTATATTTAACTAGGATTTACCCTCTATTTTCTCATTAATCCGTTTAAGAAAAGGTTTAACACTTTTTTGGTAAAATAATTTGGCGCCGTCTGTAGGGAGGTTCTAGTTAAAATTTTAGTTTCTTGTTTGCACGAGCTAAAAATGGCAGGAAAAAGAGATGAAAGACTAAAAGCAGTAGTGGGTGTCACTAACAACCTTCTAAACACAATCAACAAGGTTGACAGAGAAGACAAGGATAATGTGACGCCGAGTGCCTCACCCAGGCGAAGCGACTCACCTCCCCCTCATGGGAGTGTAACCGCTTCACGTGAAAGGGGAGCCTCCACGTCCACGACTGAAGAAGCGCCACCAGTAGTGAAAAAACTACTAGAGGCATGGTTGACAAGTACTCTAAGCAACATACTCGTCAAACCCTCTCAAGGGGCGAATAGGAGCACTGCACGAGAGGATACCACAACAACCACCAACAAGTAGCATGCCCCTCTCCTAGCAGGTAACACTCACACCGTTGTTGATGCAGGCAATGATACACTTGCAGTCATTCTAAAGAAAATGGAAGAAATGGAGAACGAGAATAAAACGCTCCTCAAGCAAATGAAGGAGCACCAAGAAAGGGTCGAAAAGATACTGGTCGCCCCGAAACTTCTACCAAAATGGGATGTCGGCCGGTTCGTTGAACAACCGTATAGCGAGGAAGCTGCCCCATATGCCATACCCAAAACCTTCAAAATGCCACCATATTTGAAGATATGTGATGGTACAACACACCCCGAAGACCATATCATTCATTACATCACGACGGTAAAAGGCAACGATCTTTCGAAAGAACAGGTACTGTCGGTTCTGCTAAAGAAGTTTGGCGAAACCCTAATAGGGGAGCCTTAACATGGTACTCACAGTTACCAACACGTTCGATAACAATGTTTGAGGAAATGGGTGATAAGTTTGTCACCGCACACACCATGAGGGCCATCCCGTCCAGCTTATGTCAGGTCATCAAGTTTCCTACCCCATGGGGAATATTCAACATCCGCGGTGAATAACGCACAACCCAAGAATGCTACCACATCGCGCAAGATTGCACTTACACCTAACAATTAAAAGGAAAGGACTCGAGAGCATAGCAATCACCGAAGTCGGGGCCTGAACTCGATGAACAAAAAGACTTCATCAAGGACTGATAACTAGGAATTTGTACCTATTATTTACTCTCGTTTTCTTAGGTTTTGAGGTAAAATTGCATTAAGATACTCCCGAAATTTGATGCAAGTTGTTTAAATTGTAGGATTTGAGTTGAATTGAAGCTGTTGACTAAAAATAACTCAAAGAGGAGCAGAACTTGCACTGGCCCAGAACCCAGTAGAAGCGCTGGGAGCACCAATATTCCGCTGCAGCGATTATCACTTCGCTGCAGCGGAATTGCATCCACTGCCCCGGTTAAAAGTCCAAGGATTCTATTTTTGAGACCCAGCTGAGCCGTTCTCCACGCTAATATTCGCTGCAGCGGTTGTCACTTCGCTGCAGTAGAATTCCATCCGGTGTCCCGGTACAAATTCCAAAATACTCTACTTTTGAGACCCAGCTGAGCCGCTGTCCACGCTAAAATTCCGTTGCAACGTTGTCCTTACCGCTGCAACGTTCAAATATCTACTGGGAGCGGATTCCTAAGATCAGAGACTTGCCAATCTGAAGTTATTCATAATAGCGCGGTCAACGGTATTATTACACTGCCGCACTTTTAGGAACCGCTGCGGCGCTGTGAAAATCTGTTGGGGGCGGAATAGAGATGCGGACAGTACCCAGGTCCAGAAGCGCTGCAGCGGTTGTTATTCCGCTGCAACGGTTGTTATTCCGCTCTGTTGCAGCGGAAGCCAATCCACTGGAGAGCTTAGAATTTCGCTGGGAGCGAAATCTCTGTAGGGAGAATTTTGTTCAGTATTTTCAGCTTAGTATAAATACAACTTTTTCTCATTTTTAGGGTATCAGACAAAATAGGGAGCTCGTGAATAGTGTTTTTATTCTGTTTTGAGTAATTGTAGCTTAGATTCTACCATACTTCTTATATTTTCTTCTTGTAATCAACATTTATGGGTTTAATTTCATCATCTATCTTAATTTCTTGCATGATAATGAGTAGCTAGACCCTCAAGCTAGGGTTGTGACCCAACCCTAGTGTGGGTAACTAATGGGTCTTCTATTTTAGGATGAATGTGCGATTGGGTGTATGACTTTGAGTCTATTTCATGCTTCATTGACTGAACTAGTAGTTGCAAACACTAATTTATGCCTTTTTGACTAGGGTTATTCTTGAGAGAGATGACCCAAGTCTAGGTAAATAGGCTAACAAGGTATTGGGGTGAACTCACGAGAGTGATAGCCCCAATAAAAGGGTAGAAACTAGAGATAGTGATACCCGACTTGAGCCATTTCATTTGAATTGTTGAAACACCTAATTGGGCTTGAGAAAGCCAATTCGGGCAAGGTCACCCAAATTATCGTGAGTATTGGGTGAGTAAATTAGTATGAGGTTATGTCATTTTCCCATAATTCACAAGCTTATCCTAGATTTTAGATCCCATTAGTCACTTGCCTAGGAGTAAGTTGCAACCCTAGTGCCTTTAATCATTTGATAAAGATCCACAAAAATATTGTAGTTAGTTAGATAATATTACTTTTTAGAATCAACCTTAGAATAGATTCAAAATCAAATTATGTTTAGAAGAGCAATTAAGAACATGAAACACCACTAAATCAAGTAGAAACTCGACTCCCATTGCATAACTCCCTAAGGATATCGTTCCCGACCCTGTCAGGTAAAAGCTGCTTCGACCCTGCCTTGCTACTTAAATAGTGGTATGGGTGGGCTTAGATCACTTTTTTGCGCCGATGTCAGGGAGTTAAGACGGTGTTCACTATGTATTTGAGTAGTGGTGTATATTGTTTTTTATTTGTTGTTGTTAACTTATGTGTTCCAATCAATACAGCTACTTATGGCTGATCCTCTGGCAAATATTATACCGGGGGAGGAGGTAGATAATAATGGGAAGAAGGAGTTTCATCAAATTCCTCCACCTCAAAGACGGGGCCGACATGCCAATCCCAATGATAACATTCCAGACCCTCCCCCGCCTCCTCCAAGAGTTGCTCCTCGGGTGCTTCCAAAGGAGGGGTATGCCAGTGAAATTGTCCCACCCTGAATACGGGCGGGCAACTTTTGAATCACTAATGTCATGTTGACACTTCTGGAGCAACGAGGGTATTTCACGGGAGCTCCCCATCAAAATGCCTACAAGCACTTAAAAGGCTTTGTGGACACATGTTGGGGGAGAAAGCAAACCAATGTATCGGAGGATGCCTTGAGGCTCAGATTATTTCATTTCTCTCTACGAGGGAAGGCGCTAGATTGTCTTGAACGACTCCCCAATCATTCTATCTCTACATGGGATGAATTGGCGGATAAGTTCATTGCCAAGTTTTTCTCCCCCGGGCACATGGCGGCTTTGAGGGATGAGATATTGGCATTCAAGCAAGAGCCGAATGAGCCCCTTCACGAGATTTGTGAACGCTACAGAACTATGGTCAAAGAATGCCCAAACAATGATATGACAAAAGCCATGATACATCAGACTTTTTACAGGGGAATTAATACTACAAATCAGTGTGTGGTCAACCAACTCGCTGGGGGAAACTTTATTAAGATATCTTACAATGAGGCATGTGACATCTTGGATGAAATGGCTGACACTTCGTCAGCATGGAAGTGTCGAGTAAATGAGCCCCAGGGTGATCCAAGTGTGATAAATCACCACAAAGAGCTACAAGACCATGATAAAGCCATTGCCGAGCTTACCACCACCATGAATCAACTTGCTAAGGCGCAACTTCAACAATTACAAGGCCCAAAGCAAGTGCATGCTATGGAGGGGGTAAATCTTTTGTTTAACAAGCGAAGGCCTCATGGAAATCAAATGCAAAACAACAATGACTAATGTGACCAAGGAGTGAGTGCGTATAATCAAGAAGATTCCTATGATGAGCAAAATGAAGATGTAATGTATGCCAACAATTTTCAAGGGCAAAGGAACAATCAAGGGAGCAACCAAAACTGGAACAATCAAAGGCAAAGTAATTGGAATAACAATAACAACTCTAGCAATTGGGGGAACAACAATCAACAATGGAGAGGTAATAACAACAATTGGAACGGGAACAACAATAGCAATTGGGGTGGAAATGGAAATCGGGGGTCGGGCTTTCAAAGGCCCCCGATGTATCAACAACCCAACAATCCAACCCCATATCAATCACAAGGTCAAAGCTCCTCAAGTAATGAAATGGGCCGAATCGAGCACATGTTTAAACATATGATGGAACGGAATGCGGATTCGGATACTCAAATTTCCTCCCGCACTACCAACCCATGGAGTGTAGAGGAGAAAGAGTCTGGGATCCACAGTGATTTAGGTGAAAGAGAGAAGCTCTTTGACGAATTGAGTCAACTCTTGAAGCTTTGGTGGCACATTAGATCTAGTGAACTAAGAAAATCATTGCATAATCTTGTCAATAATGCATTTGTGTTGAGGATAATTGTTAGTCACAATTGAAGCTTGATGAAGTCATATTTGAGCAGCTGAAATACTTTCTCTTTTGTTTACGGAGGTAGGAGTTATCTTGTTTGCTTGAGGACAAGCAAAGACTTAAGTTTGGGGGATTTGATAACTAGGGATTTGTACCTATGATTTACTCTCGTTTTCTTAGGTTTTGAGGCAAAAATGCATTAAGATACTCCCTAAATTTGATGCAAGTTGTTTAAATTGCAGGATTTGAGTTGAATTGAAGATGTTGACTGAAAATAACTCAAACAGGAGCAGAACATGCACTGGACCAGAACCCAGTAGAAGCGCTGAGAGTGCCAATATTCCGCTGCAACGGTTGTCACTTCGCTGCAGCGGAATTCCATCCGCTGCCTGGTTAAAAGTCCATAGGTTCTGTTTCTGAGATCCAGCTGAGCCGCTGTCCACGTTAATATTGCGTTGCAGCGGTTGTCACTTTGCTTCAGCGGAATTCCATCCACTGTCCCGGTACAAATTCTAGAAGACTCTGCTTTTGAGACCTAGTTGAGCCGTTGTCCATGCTAAAATTCCGCTGCAACATTTTCCTTACCGCTGCAGCATTCAAATATCCGCTAGGAGCGGATTCCTAAGATCGAAGACTTGCCAATCTGAAGTTATTCATAATAGCACGTTCAACGATATAATTACGCTGCCACGCTTTCAGGAACCACTGTGGTGCTGTGAAATTCCGCTGGGGACGGAATAGAGATGCAGATAGTACCCAGGTCCAGAAACACTGCAGCAATTGTTATTCCGCTGCAGCGGAAGCCAATCCGCTGGAGCGCTTAAAATTCCATTGGGAGCAAACTCTCCGTAGGGGAAATTTTGTCCAGTATTTTCAGTTTAGTATAAATTCAACTTTTTCTCATTTTTAGGGTATCAGACAAAATAAGGAGCTCGTGAATAGTGTTTTTATTCAATTTTGAGTAATTTTAGCTTAGATTCTACCGTACTTCTTAAATTTTCTTCTTGTAATCAACATTTATGGGTTTAATTTCATCATCTATCTTAATTTCATGCATGATAATGAGTAGCTAGACCCTCAAGCTAGGGTTGTGACCCAACCCTAGTGTGGGTAACTAATGGGTCTTCTATTTTAGGATGAATGTGCGATTTGGTGTATGACTTTTAGTCTATTTCATGCTTCATTGACTGAATTAGTGGTTGCAAACACTAATTTATGCCTTTTTGGCTAGGGTTATTCTTGAGAGAGATGACCCAAGTCTAGGTAAATAGGATAACAAGGTATTGGGGTGAACTCACGAGACTGATAGCCCTAATAAAAGGGTAGAAACTAGAGATAGTGATACCCGACTTGAGCCATTTCATTTGATTTGTTGAAACACTTAATTGGGCTTGAGAAAGTCAATTCGGGAAAAGTTACCCAAATAATCGAGAGGTATTGGATGAGTAAATTAGTATGAGGTTATGTCATTTGCCCATAATTCAAAAGCTTATCCTAGATTTTAGATTCCATTAGTCACTTGCCTAGGAGTAAGTTGCAACCCTAGTGCCTTTAATCATTTGATAAAGATCCACAAAAATATTGTAGTTAGTTAGATAATATTACTTTTTAGACTCAACTTAGAATAGATTCAAAACCAAATTATGTTGAGAAGAGAAATTAAGAACATGAAACACCACTAAATCAAGTAGAAACTCGACTCCCGTTACATAACTCCCTGTGGATATCGATCCCGACCCTGTCGGGTAAAAGCTGCTTCGACCCTGCCTTGCTACTTAAATAGTGGTATAGGTGGGCTTAGATCAAGGACCCCGACATCATGGAAGCCACAGGGTCAACGTTGGAAGACCTTGATCCTATCAAACTGGATAGAAGCAACCACAAAAAAAGGCTTACATCGGCCACAAACTCTCAGAACTAGGTAAATTTCATAAATTTTTAATTGACAACGCCGATTTGTTTGCTTTCTCCCCCAGGTATTCCAAAAGACATTGCTACACACAAGATGAACGTCGGCGCACTCTACCTGCCGGTACGACAAATCAGAAATTGCTACACACAAGATGAACGTCGGCGCACTCTACCTGCCGGTACGACAAATCAGAAAAAAATTCAATGCTGCAATCAATGAGGTCGTGCGCGAAGAGGTAGAAAAATTGCTCGCCAACGGCTCCATCCGAGAGTCAAAATACCCCCAATGGGTCGCCAACGTGTTCATGGTGAAGAAGAAAAATGGGAAGTGGCGCATGTGCGTGGATTTCACAAACTAAACATAGCTTGCCTAAAAGACTCCTTTCCATTGCCTCACATCGATCAACTCATCGACGCAACAGTGGGGCACGAGTTGTTAAGTTTCTTGGACGCCTACGCAGGCTACAACCAAATCCTCATGGAGGAATAGGACCAGGAAAAGACCACTTTCATCACCCACCAAGGGACGTATTTCTACAGAGTCATGTCGTTCGGGTTGAAGAATGCAGGGGAAACTTATCAAAGGCTGGTCACTGATGCGAGACTAAATTGCGTAGTTTAACATGTGATATACCTTACATTTTATGCGCATTAA
>ML382806.1:11859-28384 GCA_005239525.1 Nicotiana knightiana | reverse complement strand
GGGATCGACTCTGGGCATAATACCCCAGGATTATATTTGCAACGCCCGCTTAGTCTTCTACAAGACATAGTTGAGCGTGATCATTGAGTATATGTGAGTTGGGAAGGAGAAAATGTGATTTTACATTTCTATCCAGTGCTGATACTCGTTGGCCGCACCTGCGGAAAAATCCTCGCAGGTGCGGTTGCGCAGAAGCGGACTACACATCGCAGGTGCGGTTCGGGGTGACTTAAGCACATTCCGCAGATGCGGACAAAACATCGCACCTGCGCTTTCGCAGGTGCGTGAACCACTTCGCAGGTGCGCTTTTCTACTGTTGAGCGTCATCCGCAGGTGCGTTCAATTCTTCGCATGTGCGAGGTTGCACCAGCGGCCCAGAGTCCGCAGGTGCGGAATCACTGGAGGTTTTTGTGCATTTTTCACCACTTTGTCTTCAACTCCACTCCAATTCAACACCAACCACTTCATGGCATCATTTCCCTGAAATTCGAGCAATACACACTATAAACGACCTCATGTTATCATTGAGAGACGCAAAATCTAACGAAAAGAGGATAAAACGAGTGGTAAAATCACCACTCATCAGAAGTCTATCTTCCAAATTTTCCAATTAAAAACAAAAGAGAGAGAATTTAAAATCCAAAAATATTTTCCTTATTACGAGCTTTTACGGTTAGATTTTTTTAAAAAAAAAAAGAGAGTTAGTTTATTTTCTTTATTCCTGATCTCCATGAACTACGTAATGGTCTGATTCATGCGGCGTCATGATATGTAGGCAATCCTCATCGGATGCGATCATAGTCATAAATAAAAAAAAATTGAAAAAAAAGGAAAGAAAAAGAGTGTTAAATTCAAGAGGAAATAAATCAATAAACCGAGGTGAAGCATGAAGCCTTCCAAGATCATTTTAGAAAGAAAAATGGCATTAGGTGCATGACATGCAATGTGTGATTAATAACTGAAAAATGCCTAACTCTAACACGTTTGTTGTTTGTCATTTTTAAAGATAAAGTTAAACAGAGGTGGTTGGTTTGTGGTTTAAACTAGCGACTCACCCTTACAACACGAGATCAAAAGGAAAAAGGAAAATGGCAAACAACAGTGAGAATGAGTCAAATAATGATGATATCCATGGACAATTGGTCGAACAAGGTACGGAACTGGTTGAAGAAGTAAGAGTGTTAAAGCAACCATCGGCAGAGATGTACCAAGCTTGGGTGAATGGACAAGCACCGCCCCCACTACCCATAGGGCCTTTGGATAATATTCATAATGTGTCAGTTGCAAATCAAGTGCCCATCTCCTTAACAAGTAACCTATTGTACCAACCTGGATTCAGTCCGAGCATTAACCTTCCCACTATCCCCAGTACCTCCGTTACACGTCCTCCAACCGTACCCCTCAGAAATGACCCACCTATTGTACCCATTGTCCCTACTTTCACCGTTCCTCAACCGACTCTTGCTCAAAAGTCTAATAATGATCCACAATTGAATGTTCATGATGCCCAACATTACTCTCCAGAACCGAATTTCAAGGTTCCATATTCATATAATCATACTCCTCAGAACATGTTCCCAATTGAGATAGAAAAGCCCGACAAGAATATGGAACAAGAGGAAATTACCAGAAAAATAAAGAGCTTGGAACAAACCATAAGAAACATACAGGGTTTGGGAGGCCATAAGAGTGTTTCGTTTAACGATCTATGCATGTTCCCCCATGTCCATTTTCCACACGACTTCAAGACCCCCAAGTTTGACAAGTATGATGGGCATGGTGATCCCGTTGCCCATTTGAAGAGGTATTGTAACCGATTAAGGGGTGTAGGAGGCAAAGAAGAATTACTTATGGCTTATTTTGGGGAAAGTTTGACAGGAATTGAATCAGAGTGGTTCATAGATCAAGACATCTCACACTGGCACATTTGGAACGACATGGCTCAAGATTTTGTCCTACAGTTTCAGTACAATATTGATATAGTTCCAGACCGATCCTCTCTTGTCAACATAAAGAAGAGATCAACAGAAAGCTTTAGAGAATATGCAATCAAGTGGAGAGAGCAGGCCGTTAGAGTCAAACCACCAATGAAAGATGCATAAATGATTGACTATTTTCTCCAAGCTCAGGATCCTGATTACCTCCATTACATGTTGGCCGCCATTGGTAAAACTTTTGATGAGGAGATTAAGATTAGTGAAATAGTTGAGAATGGCATGAAGTTGGGCAAAATTGTGAGTCAGGCAACCTTTAAGGCGACCACACAAGCAATTCAAAGCGGGTCAGGTAGTTTCGAAAATCAAAAAAAGAAAGAGGAAGGATCCATACAGGATGACATGATAAAGTTTGCCTGGGTCTCAAGGAGATGCTCTATGAGATCAATATGGTTCAAGTTGGTGAGGGCCCCATCCGTGCAAGTGTTTAGCTCATTGGTCCAGATACCTTGCTCAACAATTGAGAAGCAACTCCTCTTCCCATAAGGAAGGAGCCTTGGTAGTCTGTTCTGTTGCTTTTTCTGTATTTGGATTATTTTAAGGGTTGTAATTCAGATATTTTAGTTTAATTTATTTGCTTTGATATTAACCCTTCTATCCTTTCAAATTCAATGAAATGAAGTTCCATTTTCTTAGTAAAATTTTATATTTTCCTTTTCCTAATTTTTGTTAATTTCTTATCCTTTTCAGTTTCGTTAATGCTGGCTCTAAAAACATGACATGCATGCGGTATTCATGCCCAGATCTTAAAAAACTATCTAATCTCGAAATAATAAATCAAGAAGTTGAGATTCCCTCTCTCCTAATCATTGTTGAAGCGGGGATCGAAGACACTGACTGGGTCAAGTCCCGATTGGAACAATTGAGTTTAATTTATGAAAAGAGTTTGGCGGCAGTTTGTTTTGGTCAATTATACCAACAAAGAATGGCACACACTTACAACAAGAAAGTGCTCCCAAGACAATTTGAGGTAGGACAACTTGTTTTGAAACGTATCTCTCCGCACCATGAAAAGCAAAAGGAAAGTTCGCCCCGAATTGGCAAGGTCCTTACCTCGTCAAGAAAGTATTATCAAAAGTAGCTCTACACTTGGCAGATATAGAAGGAAAGGTGACTGATATATCCGTTAATGCGGATGCGGTCAAGAGATACTATGTCTGACATAACTCTGTTGAGGCATTTTATACTTAACATTAAGGCTATCATTCTCGCTACCCAAACACTGGTCAACCCTAGTTAGCCCTTTAAAGCCTTGTTTATATAATTCTTTGTTTTCCTCTCATTTGGAACAAATGTACTTAATATTTTAAAAGAAAAATAAAAAATATATATCAAAAGAAAAAAAATGAAAAAAAAGCAAAAAAAAATCATCAAAACAAGTTCAGGTTAATTGAACTACGTCCGACCTGATTCCGAAAGGATACGTAGGCAGCCTCACTCTGGGGTTCGGTCACACTAAAACAAAAATCCACATTTCCCAGTGTTCAAAGAAACTGGGGCATGATTTTATTTTATTTTTTGACGATTTTCCGTCAAAATGATTCCAAAAGTTGTAATTCAGTTGAATAGTTCTTTTTACCTTTCCCTTTTAAGACCTTCTGATCAACTTTCAAGGATGCTAAGTTGGTATATTATGGTGATGCTTCAGACATTGTAAAGAAAGAAAAATGAGAGAGTCTTATTGGTGAAAACCCTCATGGGCACCATAAGGCAATAATGAGTTGAGAGAAAGACAAATGAGAGAGGTTAGTCGATGAAAACCCACAAAGGGCATCGTTGATCGATTTAGGCCTTCACATATCCCGACACAAGCATGGTTAATACAAAGAACTCAGTTTCAAATTGAAGTTTACAATGGATTTTGAGAATTAGACAGTTTAGACGGATCGGGCATTCAGTCCAAAGTGCATGTCATGATAATTGAAGTCAGNACAAGCATGGTTAAGACAAAGAACTCAGTTTCAAAGTGAAGTTTACAACGGATTTTGAGAATTAGACAGTTCAGACGGATCAGGAATCCAGTCCAAAGTGCATGCCATGTTAATTAAAGTCAGCATATTCCTCCAGATAAGTCCTTTTCATTTTTATTTTTCTTCTCTGAAAGGTATACTTCTTGATTAAGTTGTAATACCTATTAGTTCACCTTCTTGTTTTCTTTCCTACTATTCTTTTTGAGTCCCTTTCAGTCTAATTTCATCAAAGCAAAGCAAAGAAAAAGCCGCAAAATTGGTTATAGTTTCCCTGTTATATGAAGCTAAACTTTCTGGGCATGAACAACATGGGCAAAGGCATAAAGCCATCTTTGAGCTTCCCTGACGAGCAAAAAGCTTGAAGGACTGAACAATGTGTCAAGGGTCAACAAAAGTTACTCAGTTAAAAGTTGTTCTGGGAGCAAGGTTGTTTGCACCATAACATAAATGGTGATAGGCACAAAACAGTCAGGTTCTAATATTAAGAAAGAAGATCTCTAGAAACAATGACAGAATCTCCAGGCAATTTGTACGACCATCGACGGAGTCAGTTTTTCTAACAAGTGTAATGGACGCAAGGTCAAGTCGCCCAAGAGATCAAGACCACAAACTGACCACCATTTTAAAAACTAATGAATCTTTCTTTGTTCAGAATAGGAACAGAACAGTTTAGGAAACAGTTCATGGAAGGACGAACATCACCAAGTGAAGTTCTCAAATCCTTAGTTTTCTTCCAATATACAAGTAATCATGTTATTCTTAGTTTCATTATAGGGAATTGATACCCAATCTTCAACATAGGGTACCACATCCCCTGGTCGCATTACTTTTTGCCAACATAGGGTACGACATTCCCTAGTAGAATCTTACATCCCCTGGTTGCATTTTTTATTGCTAACATAAGGTACTACATCCCCTAGTTGTAATTTTTTTTCCTTCTTCCTGCCTACATAGGGTACGACATTCCCTAGTATAATCTTAGAGAGCCAAGAGCCTCACCTTATTGCCAACACAGGGTACTACATCCGCTAGTTATATTTCTCATTGCTAACATAGGGTACGTCATTCCCTAGTAGCATCTCAGAGCGCCACGAGCTTCACCTTATTGCCAACACAGGTTACTACATCCCATGGTTGTATTTCTCATTGCTAACATAGGGTACGACATTCCCTAGTAGCATCTCAGAGCGCCACGAGCCTCACCTTATTTCCAACACAGGGTACTACATCCCCCGATTGTATTTCTCATTGCTAACATAGGGTACGACATTCCCTAGTAGCATCTCAGAGTGCCACGAGCCTCATTTTATTTCCAACACAGGGTACTACATCCCCTGGTTGTATTTCTCATTGCTAACATAGGGTACGACATTCCCTAGTAGCATCTCAGAACGCTGCAAGTCTTATCTTATTGCCAACGTAGGATACTACATCCCCTGGTTGTATTTCTCATTGCTAACATAAGGTACGACATTCCCTAGTAGCATCTCAATGAGCCACGAGTCTCACCTTATTGCCAACACAGGGTACTACATCCCCTAGTTGCATTTCTCATTGCTAACATAGGGTACGACATTCCCTAGTAGAATCTCAGTGAGCCATGAGCCTCACCTTGTTGCCAACACATGATACTACATCCCCTGGTTGTATTTCTCATTGCTAACATAAGGTACGACATTCTCTAGTAGAATCTTAGAGAGCCAAGAGCCTCATCTTATTGCCAACACAGGGTACTACATCCCTTGGATGCATTACTTTTTGCCAACATAGGGTACGACATTCCCTAGTAGCATCTTAGAGTGCCACGAGCCTCATCTTATTGCCAACAAAGGGTACTACATTCCGTGGTTACCTTCCATCATGTTAACATAGGGTACGACATCCCCTATTATAATTTTATTAAAAAAAAGATCCCATTTCTCTTTCAATTCTTCATTTCGCAATAGCAAAGATAGTTTATTGTGTTTTTAATAACACACAAAAATTTTCTAGTGCAAACTGGGGCAGAAATTTTTTGTTCGTTTTGTTTGTTTCTGATGGCTTGTAGGTTTTTCCTGCAAAATACGGATTGGATATGCAAAAAATAAGATTCCATCTCTCACCAGAGAAAGTGGAATGTTTGATCTCAATACCAGCAGAACTAGCTTTGACATAATGCATGCAGAGACATAGAATTTCAAGATCCATCTTCTTATCACCTGATCGAGAAGCAGGACTGTGAGAATATTTCATAGTTTGTTACATCGAGAGCATCAAGGTTCAGTCTAAAGTCAACGGGGGGAGCATGTCAAGAATCAAGACAAGATTCCAGATGGCATTTAGATAGGAATTTGTAACTCTTAGATTTCAAAAGTATGTAATTTTCTTTTCATTTTGATGTAATAGTAGGAACCATGGACCGGAACCTCGACGGAACTTCGTTCGACTATCCATCTAAGCAGACTCCATTATTCTTCTTCCACTTGAACTACACGTGACCTGATTTCCCTATAACCCAAGATATGTAGGCTACTTAAAATCAAGGCTCGGTCACATCTTTTTCTTTATCTTCTTTTCCTTTTTAAATAATAGTGATGTCAAAAATCAGTCACCTTGTTCATTTTCTTTGCCTAAAACTCTTCATATTTCCAAGCAAAAAGGGGCATGCTGTGAACAACTAATTTTGACCACATCCAAATTCTATACTATTTTAGTGTAAATAATTCTTTTAGGTCTAATTTTAATTTTTTAAACTTTTATCTTACTCTTACTCTTAATATATATATATATATTTGTGTGTGTGTATTAGTGTATTAAAAACAAGAAAGCAAAAAATCACATACTTATGGTACAAATTTTATTTCTATTTGTAAAGAGAAAAAGAAAATTTACAAAAAAATATTTGATTTCTTTAATTAGAATTTTAATAAGTAAATTATGGTATTTTTCTTAGTGTAAAGTACATGTAAATATTTAATTTTTCTATATTGTACGAAATATTGGTTAATCTTATTATATTTATAATTTAATTTATCTTTTAAAATAAAAGATAAAAAGAAAAGGTAAAAAAAAAAGAAGGATGAAGTTACGTTAAAAGAGATAATCTGATTTGACTAAACTAACAAATCCCAACTTCTCACACCCCCACATCACTCTACCCCAACTTACACACCTCACTCTAACCTCTTCCCTCTATTACCCCATGATCACAAACCCATAACATTACATACTCACATGATCTCACTCTTGTATATAACAGAAGACAACAAAAAAATTGAGGAAAAAAAAACGGACGGGCAGAACAACATAAAAAAAAGAGAGTACTAAAAACGCAGCAAAACCAAGTTCCAAAACCACCCCAAAATCTTGCTGAAATTCAGCTCCAAACTCAGCTGAAAAACAACACTTTGAGGCCAGCAAAACAGTTCCGAATCAGCTCCAAAAAGCAGTTGAAACCTATGTCCGAAACAGCTCCAAAACGCAGCAGCGAGAGCTGTTCGAAGCCATCCCGAAACCTGCTAAAATACCACCATTTTCTGCCCAAAATCTCCATTGAAGCAGTCCTAATATGCAGCATCTCCTCGGCAACAAAATAGTTGTCGTCACTCTCATTTTTTTTGTGGGAGAATAAAGCCTTATTTCAATCGGGGTGATACAACCGGAGTTTAGTCAAATTTGGAGTCGGGTTCGAGGTGCAAGTTTCGATTTGTGGTCCTTTAAGTGCGAGAATTTAGGAGTTTCTCTGCTCATGTATTGAAGAAGTTCATCTATTCTTTTTCTTTTTATGTTATGGTTTTAGTTGATACTCTACTTTGGTTGGTCTTGTTAAAAGTTTTTTTTTTCAATTGTCTTGCTTGTTTACATCTCCTGAAATGTGTGCTTATTTGTTTGGCAAATCTTGAGAGGAAGAGATATCATCTCCACCTTAATCTTCAAGCTTGATATTCTGTTTTTTTTTTTTTTTTTTTTTTTTTTTTTTTTTTTTTTTTTTTTTTTTTTTTTTTTTTTTTTTTTTTTTTTTTTTTTTTTTTTTTTTTTTTGTGTGTGAATTTAAAAGCTTGAATGAATAAAGTTTTGTGTTTTCTGATATTTAACTTAATCCTCTATTGTATGCTTGTGTCATACTAATAGCCTGAGTTAGTATGTTAAAAATGACAAATTTGATTGAGTGTCCGCGAATGGGTATTGGAACACGGATGCACGAGGATAACTCAAATGGGTCATTCGGTCAACTAGAATTTGAATAAATTTTTTTATAAATTCCTCTAACAAATTATGGGCCAATAAGTTAGCCTTTTTCTTTTAAATTAATAGTTACACGAGTCTATCTAGCTTAGTATGATAATTGAAGTTGTTAGTAGCCCACATGTTTATACTTGAATCTTGGATTGATATGCTTAAATAATGAAAGAATCATGTGCGTATTTCGCGTCTCGACGCCTCTAAATTAAAAATAATTATGTTATAATTATGTGTACATTCTGTACCTTGGTTTAACATTTAATTTCAAAGAAAGGCCTTGTGTGCCTACCACATCTTGGTGAATACAAATTAAGCGGTAATAAATAAGCCATAATCAATAAAATACAAGAATAACTAAAAATTGATTTAAGCCTTATATTAGTCAATAAAAGCGACCGTGCTAAAATCACAGGACTCGAGAAGTGCCTTACACCTTCCCCTCGGTCAACATAATTCCTTACTCAGTCACATAATTCCTTACTCAGTCTTCTAATTTCGTAGACCATAAATTAAGAGTCAAATCTTCCTTTTGAAAGGGGATTTAAATAAAAGGTGATTTGGAACACTAAAACTCAATTCCAAGTGGCGAATCTAAATAATAAATAATCCTTTTTCAAAACGTCACTTTAATTGGAAAAACTCTTCTAACTCAATCTCGTAAAAATGTTGCGTGGCAAAAAAGAGATGTGACAGTGAACTTGTTTGGCTATGCAGGTTGCTTGAAGAACTTACTGTGCCAATTGATTTGCCAATACCTGTACATTGTGATTGCCTTTCTGCTCTACACATTGCTAGGAATTCTGTGTTCCATGAAAAAACTAAGCACATTGAAGTAGATTGCCACTTTGTGCATACCGAACTTTAGGAGGGGCTCATCTCCTTGCATCACATTGGTACATGTCAACAGCTTGCAGATTTGCTTACCAAAGCCCTCACTGGGATCAAACATTGTTCTGTACTCGGCAAGTTGGGTGTGATTTCCTCACATCCAACTTTGGGGGAGGGTATTAAGACTATTGAATTGTGTATTGCATTTATCTTTGTATTAGTGCTGGATCTTAGTTACATTCAATGTAATGTTCATTTCACAGCTTAATCTGCTTTCAGCAGCTCCCCTTTTCTCACTCTTCGAGTTACTTCTAGAAGCTTCTGTATCCTCCATTGGAGGGGATTCAAAGCTTGTTTCACACCTGAAATCTCGATAGGCAGGGCGGATCAATACATACGATTGGGGGTGCCCACGCCACTTGGATGCTCACGTAAAATTTTGTGTATGTATTGGTATTTTACACAAAAAAACTATATAGGTAAAGGGTGGCACCCACAGGCACAAATGAACTCTAGGTGTCGTGGTTAGTGTGCCAAACTCCCAGATGCAAGATCCAAGATTGATACTCATTGCCTACGTTAGCATTGCAATTTATCGTTGTTCCCCTTCTTTCTTTTCTTGCTGGTCCATTTCTTTATTTCTTTTTCTTTTTGTTCCCTCCTCTTTGAACCCATTTTTATTATTTGTTAAATTATTTCATTTTTCTTTTCTAGTTCTTCAAAATTTTACAAGAATATGATTTAAATTTTTTCTCTTTTTATCCATCTACTGTTATCCTTTTTTCTTGATTTTTTAATTTTTTTTAAGAAGAATGATAGGATCAATAGAGATAATATTAATCTAACTATATGTAGCTTGAAGGGGTGTAGTTTCTAATTTTAAATTTTTACTTTTATTTATACCTTTTAATCACATTGAATCAAGAGATTTATATCAAATTGGATAAACCTATTCCGTTTGGTGATCAGGATCTATTCATGAACCAAAAATTGTGTACGTCAAACTGAATTAATTCAGAACGGATCTAACCGACTAAATTTACATCCTAATTCAATCTCTTTTGGTAATCGTTAGTTCACATTAACGATAGTGGCAACCGTAAACACTAAATTCTGGATCCGCCTCTACTTGTTAGTCTATGCTTGCTTTAGAATAAAGATGTTTGGCATAAAATCGTGCTATTTAAAATTTCATAATAAAAAAGTTGATATATGGTTCTACACATTACTGCAATATATACTAAATGAAAAATTTATTTAAACAACTAAATAAAAAAGCAAAGGTCATAAAAGATTTTAATAAATGAAATAGTACGCCATATATAAGGGTGCCTAAAAGACTATCGGGGGAAATTTGTTAAAAGTTTGTGAAGCTAAAAAAATAGTACAATATGGGGCTCATTTTAATATTCCATGTGCTGCCTATTTTTCTATTCAAAATTTCATAATCGAAAAGTAGAGATATGGCTTTACACACCATTGCAATAAATTCTAAATAATAAAAAATTAAATATTATGTTTAATATTCTATTAAAAATAATAAATAAAAGAATATAAGTTCATATACTACTATTTTGCACGATGGCCTCACTCTTAATTTTTCTTCCTTTATGTGCATGGTGTTAGTTTACAAAATTTCAAATCCAATTTCAATGGTAGTAAATGTTTTCGTAACAACTTTATTGAAAGAGAATAACAAAGAGGTGAATTCATTAGTTGAAAACAGTGAGTTTTGAGATACCAAATATACACCATTTTTTTAATGATAATGAGTACAAGTAAACAGCCTCTCTACCTGCATTAGGTAGGGGTAAGGTCTGCGTACAAATTATTTTTTCCAGACCCCACCTGCTGAAAATATACTGGGTTTGTTGTTGTTGTTGTTGTTGTTGTTGTAATGAGTACAAGTAAATAGCCTCTCTATCTGCATTAGGTAGGGGTAAGGTCAGCGTGCAGACTACCTTTTCCGGACTCCACCTGTTGGAAACATACTGAATTTGTTGTTGTTATTGTTATTGTTGTTGTAATGAGTACAAGTAATTTTTGACAAATTCAAGTTATGGATTTCACCGGAAAACGCAGAAACTCACTAATTTTTTTTTAACTATGCTGTTTGCTGCCAACATTGAACCAGATATAAAAGTATTATCAAAATTCCACATTAGGGGTCTTCGATTAAATTTATGTAATATAATAGTGTGTATTATATGCACAAATGTCACATCTAACAATAGAGACAATTTAGACCAATATTCTAATTAGCGCTATGCGACATAGACAACTACGCACAGTCAAGAAATAGTGATAATTTTGTAAATAGCCACTTTTTAGGTCAGCTATTAAAGTTTATTGATATTTTAAATTATATAGGCAAAATAGTTACGCATTGAAGCGATTTATAAGTTCAAAATCCAGGAATTATTCATGAAATTTAAATGACCTGAACCAGTAGATCTCAATTGTTGAAGTATAATATGAATTCAAAAATCATGAACCGTTCCTAAATTTTTTTGGATTTCACGTTAGTAGAGGTTCAAATATCAGTATCTTCCCAATACCGATTGTTGGAGTTGTCTTTCTTGTTTTAGTTGAGGGCAAAAACATCAATTTAATTGGATGCGTGGCTACTAGCTGTTATAATTTGAAATATGGTTAACCTCTAATAACCGGACCAAAAAGTTGTCAACCCAACTAATTTTTGCCAAGTAATAATCCGAGTTTCTTCGGATATTTTATTAACGAAGGACAAATTTAGATTATGGCCCTGTTTTGCCATAAAAAAGATCCCCTCTGTTTTTCTCCTCCCTTTTTTTACTTTTTTCGAAATTATTTTTTGGCCATGAAATTTTTGATTTTACATAAAGATGAATTTCAAAAAGTTATTTTTCAAAATTTTCACTTCAGATCATTCACAAGAATTCAAAAACAGCTCGAAATTATTTTAGTGTCCTAATACAACTTTATTTTTCAAATACCATTTTCACTTGAACTTTTTTACCTTTTCTCAATATTTTACATTTTTTATGTCCAAATGCCCACTATGAGCTCTCTTGGACATAAGAATTTTTTCACTTTATTTCGAATTTTTTTTACTTTTTTCGAAATCAGTATTTTCCATAAAATTTTCAATTTTCACTTAAAAATGAATTTTAGAATTTTTCAAAAATTCCAAAAAGTTATTTTTCAAAATTTTCACTCAGATCACTCACAAAACTTCAAAAACGATCCAAAATTATATTCATATCCAAACATAACTCTAATTTTTAAATACCATTTTCACTTAATTTTTTTTTTTGAAAATTTACAATTCTTATGTGCAAACGCCCACTATATTTACAAACTTGGGGGGTAAATTCGGACTTTTGCCAACAAAGATACCGAATCTAGCGCATGCCAGGGATGAATCCAGCAACTCATCGGGGTCCACAAACAGTGCTGGTATTAGGTTGTGCCCAATGAAGCCTTCTAAAACCTCGTCAGCAAACAAACCAACCAACCAATCAAGTGTTTATACGCGAGCAAACTTGTCTGTCTTTTCTTTTTTCAACGGTAAGTAAAAAACTAACACAAACTTGGTACTAGTTCAAGTAGTTTCCTTGAGTGCCTGTTCATTATTCGCATCTTTGCTTTTAAACCCCATTTTCCAGCTCATTCTAGCTTTTTGATCAAATATTATTACCATCATTATCTTATTATTCCCTTGTATGAGTATTAATTAATTATTCCATTTGCCTCAAAAACACTAATAATTCTTCTTCAAGAAAGTTGCCTAAACGTGTGGAATCTTCAAACTTGGCGTTTGAGAAAATTCAGGTAAGCAACTCAAGATACCTTGTCCTAAACGCCGCCTCTAAATCTTTGTCTTAGTGTTTCAGCGTACTAACAACTGACAAGGTTATAATCTGATATGGGGTTTGTCTATTTTTTTCAGTTCTTTGTTTTTCTTGCCACTTTTGCTGATCAAGATTCAGCTTTTAGTGCTATTTTCCAGCCCCCTTTATTCAGATTGGTCGAAATTTGTGCATTTTGTTTTTTGCTGTGGAAAGGGTTAGAAGTCTAGTTGCTGTAAATGGGTGTTTGTGTGTTATGTCAACTCTTCAATTTACTCAATTTGTTTCTGTTATGAATTTGTTTTTACCAAATGTGTCAAGCTGTGCTTGAAAAGTAGTGTTAGGATCCAAGATGTTTGTTCCTGGAGTATATAAATGCATGTTCCAGTAGATTGTATAATTACCAGGAAGGTAAAATGAAATAGAAGTTTAATGGTTAGTTTTTTAGTCTCTTGCACTACCATTTTCCTTTTTCTTAACTGGCTTTGCTTAAAAAGAATCTTTATTTATCAGTCTTTGGTTTCTGATAGTGATCTTGAGCTTAGTATATTTATCCATCAAACGACAACTTCTATTTGAAAAAACACCTTATGAGTCTATATGCATTTCGTGGAGTTCATGGATAGCTTCAATTTTAGTGTGCGAAGTTGGCCTTTCCTGACACTGATTGGTATGTTAAAACAGCTGCAAATAAATTGACTCGACATCCATAAATGGACAAGAAACAGCACATTGCCATCTTCACTACTGCAAGCATCCCATGGCTAACTGGAACTGCTGTTAATCCTCTGTTTCGTGCGGCCTATCTTGCAAAAGATGGTAGGATGAAGGTCACTTTGGTCGTTCCCTGGCTGCCGTTGATAGATCAGGAACACTTGTTTCCCAATAATATCACTTTTAATTCACACTTGGAGCAGGAAAAATATGTCCGCCAATGGGTGGAAGAGAGGACTGGATTTACATCGAATTTTAGTATACGCTTTTATCCTGGAAAGGTAACTCAAAGCCTGAAATATGAATAAGAACCCGTCTAATTTTTATTACACTGAAAACTCCAATCTCGTAGATTTGTGGTAGTGTAGCCAATACATACTTCAACTGGTGAAAAAGTTCATTCTTCTGAATCAAATATAGGTACCATGTAAATTGAAAATTACTATGCTTAAAATATGGCCATAGGGGTGCCTTTTCTTTTTCATATTTATGAGTTACTATAATTCTTTTCCTCCTTACCAGGTAGATCTATAGTGTGGGGAGGGAGGCAGCTCTCCTTGCATTTAGAATGTCATATATTTTCCTTATAAAGTTTTGTGTACGCCTCAAAATAATAATTTTGGTGTTCATTTCCTTAGTTGTTGAAATCAAATAGTGATTCATTTCCTATAAAAGTTGTGCTCAAGCTTCCAACTATGGATCCTACATTTTCCCCTCTTCTTCATGGAATGGTGAACTTGAACTCTGTTAATAATCACATCTAAAGTGCATTAACAATAAGTGTCACGACAAGGGAGGGATAACCTAGTTGTCGGGGAATTGCAACTCCTCCTTTCGATCTTCTTCTAGAATTTGTGCCATTTCATCATGATAAGTTTTCGATATAAACTCTTGGAGCGGCACTCCCCTCATGAATGTATAGTAGTTGGCGCAGCTTGTTTTAGTTTATCAGTACTTTTATCTTTTTCAATTGATATGCTTCTGGGTTACTGTATCAGAAATAAAGTGTTGCCTTCTGAATTGCAGTTCTCTCTAGATATAAGGAGCATTCTTGCTTTGGGGGATATCACAGTAGTAATCCCAGATGATGAAGCAGATATCGCAGTCCTTGAGGAGCCCGAGCATCTTACATGGTATCATCATGGGAAGAGCTGGAAAGAAAAATTTCGCATGGTTGTAGGAATTGTTCACACAAATTATTGGGAGATTGTCAAGAGAGAGAGGAACATAT
The DNA here is from genome assembly GCA_005239525.1 of Nicotiana knightiana. Lineage (NCBI taxonomy): Eukaryota > Viridiplantae > Streptophyta > Magnoliopsida > Solanales > Solanaceae > Nicotiana > Nicotiana knightiana. The sequence continues at coordinate 13,596 of ML382806.1, read as the reverse complement.
TGGTAGCACTTCTAATAAAGTACATCAATGGTTGGGTAGTCGATATCTATTGCCACAAGGTAAAATACTTCTATTCGGTAAATTTTTTGTTATTTATGAAGATCTACTCTGTGAGGTGGGGTTTGGGGTGGGGATGGGGATGGGGGGTTGGTATTAACTATTAATAGCTAACCCATGTTGAATGCTACTCTTTGACATTTGACACTTTAATGTACTGATGTTTCTTTGTTAAGTTTGAACAGCTGTTGCAGAAACATGCTTGCATATTTCCATCTCAAAAACTATAATGCTCAAAAGTTGAAAACTGAGCAGTCTATTTTGCATGCTAGGCACACTCAGGTCATCCGGTTGGTTGTAATATAGGAATTGATGATCAGTTGGTCATCCGTTTGGTTGTAGTATAATTATTAACCATGACTTTTGGCACTTTGTGCGTAGTGCCTTGATCTATAAAAGTTGCTTGGTTGAATTGGCAGGTCATTCGGCTATCCGCTGCAACCCAGGATCTACCAAGATCTGTGGTCTGCAATGTGCATGGAGTTAATCCAAAGTTCCTTGAGATTGGGCTGAAAACAAGAGAGAAACAGCAAATTGGCAACCAAGCTTTCAACAAAGGTGTCTATTACATTGGTAAGAAGTTGTGGAACAAAGGTTACAAGGAGCTACTTGATCTTTTACGTGATCATCAAAAGGAACTTTCCGGATTTGAGATTGATTTATATGGTAGTGGTGAGGATTCTGCTCAGATTGACGTGGAAGCTAAAAAGTTGGAATTAGCAGTTAGGGCTCATCCTGGACGCGATCATGCAGATCCTTCATTTCACGAGTAAGTACCTGCAGAGCTAACTGTTTAATACTTTTAAACTGTTTGTCCACTTTTGTTATACATGTCATTTATTCTGGATTGTGAATATTCTCACAGGGAGTTGTGTGGGTGGGAATGCATATGTATCTGCTGTTCCTAGAATGTAGTTTATCATGCCTGATCCAATTTGCTGGCTGCAAAGGGAAGCCTACATACTCCATTAGAGAGGATTTGTGGGCTTAACATTTTTTTTGATTTCGATTTTCTTTTTTCCATCCGTTTTGACTATATTTATGGATCAAAGAGGTCTATCAAAATAACAAGAGGGTAATTACAGATTTATAGCTACATCTTCAGATTCAAACATTTCAAACCTTCAAACATAAATTCCATATCCTCCAACAGACTATTATTACACCAAACACAAAAATTCTGTAAGCGTCTATTTTTACTTCCATCCCTTTGATTAACAGTGTTCTGCCATAATAGAGCATCTAAAAGAAGGATAAAACAAATAGTTAAAATATAAAATTGTGATACATGTTAGTTAACATATTTGGTAGTCATCTGATGGATAGGCTATGGAATATTTAGTGTATGAAAGTGATCTAGTCATCGTTGATTGCTTGTGTTCTCTACCAATCATTCCTGTCTTTGTCACAACAATATTGTTGAAACAACATGGTCCACTTTCATGTAGAAGTAATGGAAGAAGATGATGAAAGAAGTTGTCAGTCGTTACTATTAAAACTGTAGGTTTCATGCTCTTGTCATTACTGCTTTGACTGATTTACGATCTCCATATAATTACTTCCTTTATAGACAAAGTGAAGTGTATCCCATAAGTTGAAGAATAATGCCTTAGCCGTCCACTTAGAATCCTCCTTGAGTTCCGAGTAGCGAGGTGGATAACTAACTGGTGTATCTAATTG
>ML382806.1:0-11190 GCA_005239525.1 Nicotiana knightiana | reverse complement strand
CCCCCCCTCCCCAAATCAGTAATAGTTATTACCAAATTATCCTTGGGAATTGGAATGCTGAATTCATTTGAGGAAGCTGATTATAGACAGGAATGAAATCTTCCCTGGTAAATCAATGGAAATAATATTCTGGATAGCTTTTCAGAAAGGATATTTGGGGTTTATTTTCTGGTGCATTGCGTTAATTATTGAGCAAGACTCGAGCTTAAAGGGTTCGAAGTAGGTGGAGTTCATAACTGGAGAAGAAGTGGACTGTTTTGGATACTCATAAACACATTATTTTGAACAGTAATCTGTGATTGATTCAAGCTCCTCTGCCACCTTAATTTTTCGGGTGTGAAAGAACAGTGGCCTAAAAGTTGAGAGGAAATGGAAGTTTTCGATACTGCAAATATTTAGGGCTGATCATTGCAAAAAGTTAAATGAGAAAGGAGGAAAGCTAAACAGAGTTCACAACTGCTTTAAACCATTGGTAACTTTAACCTAATTTTAATGAATAAATATTACATAGCATAAATACTGCAAACTTTACAATTTTTGATATTAATGATTCAGAAGCATCATGATTAAGTTTCCTCATCTAAAAGCACTCCTCAATTTGGTTATTATAATAAATACGGCAATCCCTTTTTGGTTATTATAATAAATACAGCAATCTAAAAGCACTCCTCAATTTACCAGTATCGTTGACTTCACTAAAAATGAAATTTTTGCAAGTACAAGATCCGTAATCTGGAATTTCAGAAAAGCTAATCAATATGGAAACATAGAAAAAACCAACTTAAGAGAGAAAAAGAAAGCCAATTCAGTTTGTAGGAAGCTTGAAATCAAAGTAGCTTTCAAGATCCTAGTGCTCTTTGAACTCCTTTCTCATGTTTCTTTGAGCCTGCATCTTCATTTTCAATATCCAATGAGTTTGTATGCTATGAAAATGAACCTATGTATATCTAACTAGCATCCACATCTTGCTATCATATTTCTCAAGTTAGTATTTCCTTGTGTTTCTAAGGTAATGAAGATAAAAAGTTTAAAATGCCTAAATTTGAGAGCCACCTAGAGGAACCTCTCTAGCTTCGCAAACTGAAGAATTAAGGCATACTCATTGTTGGTATAATCTCAAATGTAACTACTTTATTCATCTTTTCTTTCTACTATAGCCATCAACTCCTCCCCTTTCTTGTCTTTATCAGTAACGATATACCTTGCCATTACTGAAGCTTTTATTTCTCGTCTCCAAAAATATTGAGAAACATGGAGTGAGACCGAAACCACGTCTGACATGAATATAATTGGATCATTTTCTGTGACAGTTGGATATAAGTTAACGACAAATGGTACATAACTTTTTCTGTAGGATCTTTCAAATGTTATTTGAAACATATCTAGAATCTCCTCCATTTGGTACATAACTTTTGTGTCTTGTTCATGAGACACAACTTTTTCAAGCGAATATGAATCATGCTAAAATCATTGGTTCATTAATTCTGATTTCTTTTGATCTTATAGATTTTTGGGTTATTTTGTGTTATGTTTAAAAACATAATTTAAGTCGTATAAGTGCTCAGAGTTAGAGTACTTTTTATAGTAGGGGGTTTCATAATTGCCATTCTTTCAATTGAAGTCTATGCTTCTTTTTGGTTTCAGCTATAAGGTGCTCCTTAATCCAAGTACCACGGATGTGGTTTGTACAACCTCGGCTGAAGCATTAGCTATGGGCAAAATTGTTGTATGCGCCAACCATCCTNATAGTTTTATTTGTTATATAAGTTCTCAGAGTTTGAGTACTTTTTTTTATAGGGGGTTTCGTAATTTCCATTCTTTCAATTGAAGTCTTTGCTTCTTTTTTCTTTCCTTTCCTTTTTTGGTTTCAGGTATAAGGTGCTCCTTAATACAAGTACCACGGACGTGATTTGTACAACCTCGGCTGAAGCATTAGGTATGGGCAAAATTGTTGTATACGCCAACCATCCGTCAAATGAATTCTTCATGCAGTTCCCAAATTGCCGAACATATGATGATGGTGATGGATTCGTTAAAGCTATACTCAAGGCATTGGCTGATGAGCCTGCCCCCTTGACTGATGCACAAAGGCACGAGCTTTCTTGGGAAGCAGCAACCGAGCGCTTTCTGAGAGCAGCAGAGCTGGATACTGTGCCAACAAAGAAGCAATCAAAGACTACTTCAGCTCCTCTTTCCTTGTCATCATTGAGTTTAACAAGAAAACTCGAGGATGCATCAGCCTTGGTACACTTCGTTGGGACAGGATTTCTGAGCTCACAACCTGATGAAGAGCAATGTAAAGAACTTGGCTTGAAAGTTCCTCCAAAGAAAACCGGATTTTCTTCTGGAAAATGGATCAAAAGCTGAGCCAAGTGTCTGGCGATTCAGATTCTTTGTTACTAGCCATAGATCACTTCTTTTTTTTTTTTTAGCCAGCAGGAATGTAGGAGTTCATCGTTTGTTTTAGTGAAGGGTTTACGGGGTAGATCATTAATAATCATGGGATTAATGAATCTGGTGTTGTATATTAACTAGCTGATTCCAACTCGTATGGGATTTGAGGCACTGTTGTTTGATATTAAGATAAATATTCTGGTGTACATACTCTTAATTAGGCAGCTGTATCCAAGTTTTATTTGGAAGGACAAATCAACCATCCTTTGCCCCATGAGACATCATTTTATGATAATGATTTCTTTTCTAAGGTTTGGGAGTTCTTGTTCCATTAATGTATCACCTCTTGCTTTTAATAACACAGCTGAATGTTTAAATATATGAAATGTTTGTCATTCTTTGGAACTACAGATTATTTAGAACATCCTTGGCCAAAAGTTATTGGTTACNCAGTGCTTGTTCCATTAATGTATCACCTCTTGCTTTTAATAACATAGCTGAATGTTTAAATATATGAAATGTTTGTCATTCTTTGGAACTACAGATTATTTAGAACATCCTTGGCCAAAAGTTATTGGTTACCTAATTCAACAATATGCGAAAATGCGGCGAGGTTTTATAACTAAAATAAATCAAAATGAAGATTTCATGATACTTAAATGTCTGTTATTTACTGGAAAGCTGTTGTTAATCAAGACTAATATGTGATCGCTTGATCAAATGTTAAAAAAATTTAAATTCCCTAAGAAAAAAGATGAAAAGAAAGCTGAGAAGCCATCAAAATAGAATACTCTATAAATAATTATAAAATAGAAACAAAGATTATATAATTCATTCGTCAATGAAATGATGATCATGTTAACTGAAATAGTGAGTCAAAAAATTTAATCATTGTAGACTAGAAATTTAGGATTTGTTATCAAATGTATGCATATACAGAAATTTAAGGTTTACACATTTTTGACCGGACAAATTGAGAAATGAAATAATTTAGCCATGCTATCTAAATTAAATTTATGTTTTGGTAGGTTTTTAAGTTAAGTTACGTGTAATTTTGAATTCTGAAATCTTATTGTAAAACAATATAGAAAGTTATTTATAAGTTTCTCATATTTCATAATTGTTGGATTCTTTCTAACTCTGTCATGTCCCCTCGGAACAACTATAAAACCCCTCTCTTTGTTCCTTTGTTTTCATCTCACAATTGCATTTTAAACTTCCTCTCTGTACATTTCTTCCATTTTGGAGATCATATTTCACCTTCTTTTTTAAGTTTTTTGTCTCATAAATGGTTCAAAACTGCGAGACCTACAAATTATCCCAAAAATTGCCTCAAACCTACAACCTTCATCAAAACCCAATTTTTTTTAACCCCGACAACGCCTTCAAGTTTAGGTATGGGATTGCCAAAGAAAAATATTGAAATGGAATTGCTCTAGATCACTGATAGTTAGTGGCGCAGTCAGTGGCATGTCCCCTCTAGGATTAGGCTTAGGAGTTACCTTCGACTGTAGGCATTTCAAGCATGCCGCAACTTCTTTAGCCAATGAGTTTACTACTATATTAAGTGCCTTCACAATCATATCAGTCAAAATTGAAAAATGTGTATGATTTTCTAATCATAGCATCGTATGGTTAGAAAATCATGCACGTCTTATAAATTTGATGGATAAAATTGTGAACTTACCTAATATAGTGGTAAACGAGTTGGTTAAAGAAACGGTGACATGCTTGAAATGGCTACAGTCAAAAGTACCCCTATCCTAAATCCTGGCCTGGGGCATGCCACTTAATGCGTCTCTAACTGATGGTGATTACACCCTAGCTTTTAATATGTTCGTTTTTCTGCAATTTTTTTGGTTTGTGTAGATACATATTTAAAGAAAAAAGATTCTAAGATCTATGTTATAGAGGACTAGCTTGAACTGTAATAAAGTATTAATGCTTCTGATTCTTGTACGTGGCCAAAACAGATAAACATTTGTTTTCTCTTTACTTCTTTTTTTACCTTTGCACCATGATATATCTCCACTAATTATGTTGGCATTGCACGCAAATCATCATCGATCCTAAACTAAAAAAACCAAAAGAAAGAGTAGAAGGGAATTGTGTTAAATTGATTGTTTGTGTACAGATTGTTCCTAATTATGCCAATGTTAGAATGTACACATAATATGTACTCCTAAAAAGAGCGAAATTAATATGGAATATATTCATATAACCAACTAATTTGGAATTGAGCAGTAATGGATTAATTGACTTTGACCTTTATTTCACGATTTTTATCTATAAACAATCACTAAGATGTTTGTTTAAGATTATTTTCTCTGAGCCACTAAAAGCTTAAAGGCCATTGTTTATGGATCTATTTTGTCTTATTATTTATCATGTTATCTCCTGAGGAGTGAGGACCAAAGCTTATCTATATATTGAAGAAGACGTTGCGAAGCATACAACAGTTAGTTAAATCTAAACAAATTCTTGTCTATATTCATTGGAGTTTAAAATGATGAAAACATTTAATTCCGTGAGTATTCAAATGTAGGAATGGGAAATTATTATTTTAATTTATATGGTGGGGCTCCGGAAAAAACCTTGATCACTTTAAAATGGATTTAATTAATGATAAAAGAACCTCAATACATGCGATAGTATTACTACCTGTTCAAACTGCCTTATTAGGAATTCTTTATTTAATACATAAGTATTTACGATTTTTTACCATGTCCCCAATTGATGATTATCATAAAGATTATGTTTTCAACAGAAAAATTTGTTACTAGTTACTTAATAAGTGATTTTATTGTGTAAACATATTTTACACAATTAGTTCATGTTACTTAAATAAAGTTCTCTGAGATTTTATAATAAAAATAATCAAAATGAAGAAAGGATTACTTAAATGTCTGTTATTCACATACAAGTAATTGGGTGATCAAGACTAATATGTGACCAAACGATGAAATGGAAATTACTACACTTAGTTTCCCAAATAAAAATAGGACAAAATACGTAGTTTACTGATGATAAGCTACAATTACGTGTTTTAGTCGCTTATTACACTCTAATTTACTGCACTTTAATTGAGTTTGAGCTTTAATCGCTAGTGTTTTGTACTAATTGTGTATTTTATGCCTTGTAGGAGTGATTTCGAGCTATGTAATTGTTATGGAATAAGTTCAAGTGATTTGGAGCTTTGAAGTCTGAGTAAAAGCCCAAAGAATTAAGTCGAGATCGTGATCGGGGCTCAATGGATGATAGTTAAGAACGAACGAAGAAACGAGTAGATATATTGTGTACTGTCTAGTAAAATGCACATAACTTTTCTCTCATAACTCCATTTGGTCTCCACAATAAATGGTTGGAAAGCTAATTCAAAGGGATACAACTTTCAAGTTTTATGTTTTTCCAAATTCCAAATAGAACAGGGTTAAAAGTGCGCGTAAAGTGCGAGGCCGTGCAAATAGGGCACAATACTGGCTAAAGTGCGCGGCCGCGCATGTCCTGTCCGGGAAAGTTGTCCCTTTTTGCGTAGGAGAATGTATAATTATTTGGGCCCGACCCTACTTGGTATATATACATGGAAAAACGGTATTTTGAGGACTTTTGACACACTCTAGACCTCCTAAATTTAATCTCCAACCCTTAATATCTTTAATTATTAATTTACTGCTTTAGTTTCTTAGTTAATTAGTTAGATATAAGAATCTTAGTCCTTATAACTTAGAAATTTATTCGAGCTTGTCTTCTTAGCGATATTGAACAATTATGGCGAAATCTTAGTTCTCTGTGGGATTCGACTCCGGATTCTTAGACCGGATTATATTTGCAGCGACACTTAGTCTTTTTTATAAGTCATAGTTGGGCGTGATCAAATTTTGGCACCGTATCCGGGAAACTAACGGTGTAGCTGTAGGCGTACATATTTCTAGGTTGCAAATTTGAACTTTTACTTTTGTTTTCTTGTATCTGATTATTTTTTAAATTTTTATTTTTGACTTGAGAGACGTGGCATCTTGGAATTATGAGTAATTCTACTTTTGATCCTCCTTATGCATATTGTAGAGGAAATCACCCATTGCAAAATTATCAAAATATTCTCAAGAGCGAGTTATGTGCACCAACTCAATCTTATGTGTGGAATGTGTGTGATATATGTGGTGAAGATGGTCATTTTCATGGTTGTGCGTATATTTCTTATCCTCCCCTAATCTCTTGCTATGATGGTTCTACTTTTTCTGGTGAAGTAAATAGGAACAAAGAACCCGGGAAAGCTGACCTGAAGGAGATCAAAGATATGTTAAAGTGCCTTCTGGAACAAAATAATAAGAAACAACTACAGATAGAAAGGCAAGAGGCAACTATTCGCAACTTGGAGGCTCAAGTGAGTCAAGTGGTTGAAGCTTTTAATGCTCAGCAAGGAAATTTTGTGGATAGTAGCCAAAATGAGCATGTATTAGATGCAGAAATCGAGGTGCTAACAGAGGAGGTCAGAGTAGAACTTCAACAATAAATCGAACTAGATTTTGAGGATGTCGATGTTGTAAAAGAGATACTAGAGTCAACCAAGGACATTGATGATACATATTTAGCTGACTCTAGTGTCACGGGAGTTGAGGAAGTAGACAGTCCCAATGTTCATGTAGTTGAGCGCATTGGTCCATACTCCAAGCACTTTTCCACATTGTGTTTGGATGATGATATAAAAATAGATTCATCCGCGCCACTTGAGGAGTCAAGGAATGAGGAACAAGGGGCCTACATTCTGGAATTCTTCTTGCCAGAAAGTCGGAATTACACACCTCATCTAAAGGCCAAGAAGTGCAGAATACTACATAGTTTCCTTGTGCCAGTTAGATTCATTCCACCACCCCAGGATCATTGTGATGACCCAAAAGGTCATCCCTTGTTTTATAAGTCCAAAACTGTGTTTTGAGGCCTTAAAAACCTCTTTTTATCTTACCTCGTTTTGTGTGCGCAGCCCGGACATATATCTGGGAAGCTTCTATGTGAAAAACTGAGAAAAATGCTTAATTGGCCTTAATATTGAATTTAAGTTGACTTCGGTCAGCATTTTGGGTAAACGGACCCGAACTGTGATTCGATGGTCCCGGAGGGTCCGTAGGAAAATATGGGGCTTGGGTGTATGCCCGGAATCGAATTCTGAGGTCCCAAGCCCGAGAAATAAATTTTTGAAAGAAATTGATTTACTGAAAATATAAGAGTTTTTGAAAATTTGGTTATATTTGAAATTTATGGTATCGGGCCCGTATTTTGGTTCCGGAGCCTGGTACAGGCTCAATATGATGTTTGAGTTGTGTCTGTAAAATTTGGTAAGAAACGGAGGTCATTTGACGTGATTCGGACCCGTAGTTGTGAAATTTGATACATTGGAAGTTTTAGAATGTTTCTTGGATTTTAATGCTAAATTCGTTGTTTAAGAGGTTGATTTGGCGATTTGTTCGTACGAGTAAGTCCGTAGGATATTTTTGAGGTTGTATACATGTTTGGTTTGGAGCCTCGAGGGCTCGGGTGAGTTTCAGGTAGGTTCCAGAGTGTTTAGAGTTGAAGAACCAGTGCTGGTGCACCAGTTCTGGTGTACCCGCACCTGCGAGCCTTGGGCCGCAGGTGCGAGACCGCAGTTGCGGATACCCAGCCGCAGGTGCGGTCCAGCCCCAGCCAGCCCTTTTCCGCAGGTGCAACACAATCTTCGCAGAAGCGGTTCCGCAGGTGCGGCCCCCAAGGGCCTTGCCCATTTCCGCAGGGGCGATGGATTTTTCCGCACCTGCGCGACCCAGGCACCACAGGTGCGAGGGTCAGGCAGTGTTTAAGTTAGATACTTCACCCGATTTCATTTTCATTTCTTCACCAAAATAGGAGACCAAGGGCGATTTTCTCAAGAGAGTTTCTTCCCAAATCATAGGTAAGTGACCCCTAACTAGTTTCTTTCAATTTCCTAATGATTTTCATCAACTTTTATCAATAATTCTAGGGTTTTAATGGTAGAAAATTGGGGTTTAGGTAGAGCTAGGGCTTTTTGAATAATTGGAATTTAGACCTCGTTTTGAGGTCGGATTTCGAAACCAATTACATATTCGGGCTCGTGGGTGAATGGGTGATCGGGTTTTGGTCCGAACCTCGTGTTTTGACCAAGCGGGCCCGGGTCAATTTTTGACTTTTTGGGAAGAATGATGTAAATTCTATAATTTAGCGCTGGGATGGAATTGTTTGGCATTTATTGATGTTATTGAGTTGAATATGTCTAGATACAAGTGAATTGGAGTCAAATTCAAAAGGGAAAGCGGTAATCGAGGCTTGAGTTTGGTCGTGGAATTTGAGGTAAGTGTTTGGCTTAACCTTAGCTTGAGGGAATATGTGTTGTGTCCTAATTGCTTTGTGTAAGTATCGTGTTCAACATATAGGTGAGGTGACGAGTACCTATACGTTGGTGTCAAACATGCCCGTGAGTCGAATATTGTGATCCATGTGGTTTTCGTTAAGTAATACTTGAGTTTCACTTTATTTTTATCCATGTTGGTGGAAATTCCTTGATATTGAACAGTGTTGAGTATTAGTTTCAGTCGAAGATTTTTATGTGAAGTTATGCTAAGTGAAATTGGATATAGCTGTTGACTCCCTTGCTAGGATGGTATTAATTCTACTGTTGACTCCCTTGCCGGGAGGTTATGGTTTATTTCTGTTTACTCCGTTATATTGCTCCTTGTTGGTTTGCTATCATTTGATGTGTTTGGGTGAGGAAGAGTGTAAAAGAACGAAGGGTGATGCCGTGCATGAGATTTTGAGTGAATGTTAATGCACGAAGGGTGATGCCGTGCCAATATGTGATTGTAAAAGCACGAAGGGTGATGTCGTGCCATGATATGAGAGATAATGCACGAAGGATAATGCCGTGCCATGATATTGTGAGGTAAAAGCACGAAGGGTGATGCCGTGCCGAATATATTGATCTGATGGTGAGGACGAGAGTAAAAGCACGGAGGGTGATGCCGTGCACTTGTTTTCATATTATTATTATGTTGCTTAAATTGATATCTAAATTGTGCCTTACCTCGTTACTTTCATTATTTGATATTTCATCCCCTCAACATGTTCCCCTTTTCCCTTATGCTTAACTGTCTATTTCTCGTTGTATTATTTTATCCGTATACTATTAAACTACATTGGTCTACTTTGGTTGTCGTGTCCTAGCCTCATCACTACTTCGCCGAGGTTAGGATCGACACTTACTCAGTACATGGGGTCAGTTATACTGATGCTACACTCTGCACTTTTGTGCGGATCCCGGTGTAGGACCCTGCGGACCATAGATCGAGGTTGCTGCCTTTATTCCAGTGGAGACCCCGAGGTAGTCCTGCAGGCTTCCGCAGGCCTTGGCGTCCCTTCCTACTTCTTTTCTTGTATTCTGTTCTAGTTTCTTCAAAAACAGATGTACTTATTTCATTCAGACCGTTATTTGTATTATTCATAGACAGTTCGTGAGTTTGTGACTCCAAAGTTCTGGGATTGGTTTTTGTGAAAGCCCATAAAGGCATACATTGAGCTTTTTTACATTGCTCCATTTTGTACTTCTGTCTATGTTAGTGTTGTATTTTCGCATGCTATTTGGTATTAATAAAGGAATAACATAAATGGAACATTCACGTTGGCTTGTGATCACGCTCAACTATGTCTAATAAAGACGAAACGGGCGTTGCAAATATAATCTGGGGTATTAAGCCCAGAGTCGATCCCACAGGGAGTTAACGTATCAAGCAAGCTGTCAGAATACTAAACTGTCACTTGGTGTTGTTTAAACTACTACAATTGAATGAAAATATTAAAGCTAAAGATTAACTACAATAAGGTGTAAAAAATTGTTATAAAGGTCTAAAGTTATGGTTTCCCCCATCGGTGAACTTCCTTCTCGGATACTTCTCATAGTTTGATTAGTTGTCTCTATCAATCATGAACACTCTATCTACCATAAATCTCTCTCAAGTAATTATGATAATTTACTAAACGCACTATCTCAAGTTACACTAGCTAGATTGCGTTACAGTTCACTTTAGATTGCACCCGAGGTATTGTTATCTCTAATCCAACCTCTAAACCCTCGGTTATGACTTTCGTCTATATTCTGGGAGTGGTGTTGTTCAAACAACTACCTAAATATGCACTCTCTCTCAAGTAGATACATAACTAAATAGACACAGCTAATTGATGGCCATTCAATTAACTACAATACGAACGTAGTTGAACAAATAGAGATTAATCAACCAATCAGAACTATATTAATAACACAATAAGTTCATCCCCCAACGGGTTCTACCAAAACCTAGATTAAAGAAATTAGCTAAACATGTTCATAAGAATCAAATCCAAAATAACTTGCATAAATAAACTACAAAGTAATGAATAAAAGCTGTACAAATCGATGTTTTTACTTCTCTTCAATGGCTTCCTCCTTCCGAATCTTTCGAATCCCCTTTCAAGTTGTGTTTTGGGGTCTATTTATATGTTTAGGACAAACCCTAAACGTGTAGGAGACTTCTATTCCAACCGGAAAACACTTAAACTCTTCAAAACTCAGAATTGACCGGAACAGGGCCCTGGCGTTTGGGCCCTGGTGCCTGGCTAACGCCAGGCTAAGGCAGGCATTTCAGCTCTAACGCTTGGCTAACTCCAGGCAGGGTCAGGCGTTTCAGCTCTAACGCCTGGCTAACGCCAGGCAGTGTCAGGCGTTTGGGCTCTAGCGCCCGGCTATAGCCCGGTGCACTCCTCTCGCCTCTTGAGCGT
>ML382805.1:0-15341 GCA_005239525.1 Nicotiana knightiana | reverse complement strand
TATATATATATATATATATATATATATATATATATATATATTATTACTGTTATTATTATTGTTACTAAGGAATAAGGGAGGATTTTGTGTTGTTTGGTGGGATCGGGATGCGCGCCGCATCAATATATGTGTTTATGTATTTTTCTCTGACTGTGTACGTTATTCGGTAGTTTTACATTTCTCCTAAAGATTGGTTATGTCTGGACATTAATAAGACACTGGAGTTATGTAATTATTTCTGCAATTTACTACTTTAAAATTAGACTATTCTCTTTTTCTGCCTTATTATTTATTGTTTGTAGCTTATATATTGTGGGTGTCCGGACGTAGCCTCGTCACTCCTTTGTCGAGGTTAGGCTCGGCACTTATCAGTACATGGGGTCGGTTGTACTGATACTGCACTTTTCACTTCATGTGCAGATTTCAGAGCAGGTAGTGGATGATTGAGAGATTGGCTCAGGTTACACAGTTTGGAGACCAAGGTAGTCCTGCAGGCGTCCGCAGACCCTGGTGTCCCCTTCTACATCTCTATATTATTGTTTTCTTTATTTCCAAAAATAGTTGTAATTTCTTTCAGATAATTGTTTGTAGAAAATCATAATGTGTTCGTGAATTGTGACACCGAATTTCTGGTAGAAGTAGTATGTAAATGGAATCGATATATATATACATCTTTACCTTTATGTCGCTTTATTTTGACTGTTTACTGATAATTACAAAAATTGGAAAGAAATGGCTAAATAATCTCTAACGTTGGTTTGCCTAGAAAGTGTGATGTTAGACACCATCATGATCCCGACGGTGAGAATTTTGGGTTGTGACAAGTTCAGGGTCAGGAACCAAATATTCCATCTTATTATTATTTATGTGCAATGTATATTTTGATTAACACCTTAATGCACAAAGATGGGTTCTCAAAATTGAGGAAGAAAGTTAGTTTTTCTAACATGAGGGGGAGACAAAACAAATAGTTGAGAAAAAGTTACATGGAATGAATTATTATTAATAGATCTCGATCCTCAAATAAGATAATATGAACTTGAAGTTCATAAAAAGATAATTCATTTACAATATATTGCAAAGCAAGCCAGATGCATTTGCTGACCCAAAGAAAGTAATTATATTCTCACTGCAAATGCTCTTATTAGAATAAGTCCTAGAATGAAAAAGTCTATGGTACACTTAAAGCGTATAGACAAATCGGGTTTCAAATAAAATTATTGATAAAAAAGATGAGAAAATCATCAAAATGATCATAATAAGGAGGCAAGTGATCTAGAAGATCACATGACATAACACTATATAAAATCTCAGGAGAGGTTCAGGTACTTGAAAATATGAACAAAGATATCTCTATGTCGTGTCTTTATGAAAAAAAAAGAGGTTGGAACCGATATGATTGTTCGTCGACGACATCTATGATAGCGCTAAGTATAAATGAGGATCTTAAGTCTTTCGAATACAGACACAAAAATATTGTCCAAATGGAAGAGACAAATTCGAATAGAATTGGTTTCATATGAAAGACATGTAGTTTTGGACTTGCAGTTCAAACACTTGAAAGTAGTCAATAGTGTGTGCAATCGCCTTTATTTATCTTTATGTCTAGCATGACAGAAAAACTTGATATGCATGTAAAGTCCATTCATATGTTTTATATGATTTAACTTATATGACAATCCTGAAGAATTTAAATTGCTTAAAGCATATAAAATTCTTGGTCATGAAGTACTACATCATAAGTACAATTTGTGCACATTTCTATCGTGCTATAATAATAAGCATGATAATGTGATAGCTAGAATTTTCAAGGTGAAACATATCCATTGGAGTTAATATGTTTGATTTATTCACCAAATCTCTGTTGATGTCAACCTCCAAGAAGATAGTGCACAAGATTGGGATGCGAAGGCTCAAGGATGTGAATTGATGCTCTCATCATGGAGAGTTAATCCCCGTTGTACTTTTTTCCCTTACTGTCGCCCCCCCCCCTCTTTCCTCCCCTTTCGGATCGGTTAGGGTATTCGACATTATTGGGACAACTCGTTTGCTTTTGGGAAAAGGATAAGGAATTGAAGAGTCGACACCTAACGATTTTTAAGGTGTGTTAGGGAACCTACTAAAGGTTATTTACAAACACAGATTAGATAATCAGAGATAGGGTAAGGGCTTGAAATTACTTCAAGGGGAAGGTGTTAGGCACCCCTCGAAGTCCACAACTGTGGTTCCCGGCCCAACCAATCTTTGTGAGCAGATAGCATATAAGCAATAAACACATAGGTAAATAGATGAAGGTTTTGAGAAGATTTGCAGCCCAAGCACACATATGTGCTTAATTTTAAAAGATTTAAAGTCTAAGCACATATACAAAATTCCGGAGATTTTACAATCTAAGCACACATGTGTAAGGGATAGGGGGGATCCTACGTTGTTTATCCTATAGGATCACATAAGTACAATGCCCGGTAATCACTCCTCAGAAGAGGGGCTACACATGGCATTAGCGCACCGGATATCATATCCATGTCTACCCTTTCCACCCCTTAGTGGTTATTAAGCGAGTTTATTTAACGACCTCTATGTGTGCTGTTATCCGTCCCTTCTTAATGGCCTTGGAGGAATTTAAGACCTCTAAATATAGGCAGTTCTAGACAAAACGTCTAAGGTTAAAAGAATAAAATTCTAAGCGGCAGGCAAGAACAAATAGGACTTTACAAATAAATGCAGGAAAAGCAGTTAAGAGGCTCAGATTTACCTCCACAGATAATGCACATAAGCAGCACGTCTCAAACACAAACAAGAGGCGGTTTTATTAGACAGAATCCTAAGACAGGATATCTAAATGAATATCAACGCACAGAAGTATGCATCTTGTTTATAAACTCAATAGCAAGGACCTAATCAGTTTGCCTACTGATTTTAAAACCTGATAGCCTTTAGACAGTAAACACAATCAAAATATTATTCTTTTTTTTAAGAGATTGATTACCTAAGGCTTTCCTAGGCGTGGGGTTGTGCGTAGTAACTACCAGAACTATTAGACAGTTCAGAGGTTGTTTTACCTAAAACATGATGTTCTAAATGATGTAAATCTGAGAATGCAGAGATAGTTACCAATTTCTATTAAGAGCATACATGTTGATCATATGCGAGACTATCTTATACCTTTTCATGATTCAGTAGTTTAAACTAGGCGTAGTTAAGTAAATGTAGATGAAATCCTAGAGCATGGTATCTAATATACACATATAAATGCAGGATGGCTAAGACATAATTTCAGGATCACAGGATTCCTAAAGTATAATTTCTAAAATGCACAAAGAGTTACAGGATGATTGGGACATGTTTTGAATGCACAAGAGTATTAATTTTATCACCCTAGGAGCAGTATTTCTAAGTGGTAGGCATAGGCATAAATTAAGGACATGTTGTACATTAAAGCAGTAAATATGAAAGCCTTAAAGACATGATATCTAAGTTTGGCATGGTTTGAATGAACATGTTAGTCCTAATCATGGATTCCAATGCAGATATAGGGAATGTAAAGCCTAAGGCATGATTTCTACCCAGTGGCATTGATAAGATCATATAGCTATCCCCCCATTTCACTAGCCATCCCCCAGTATTCATTTACAATAATTATTACAGACCAGCTGAATAAATTACATAAATAGATAAAGGAAAAGAAGAATTTAAACTATAGGGAGCCTGAAAACAAGCCCAGATTCCCAGAACCTCGAGTGCCCAAATGTTTCATAGCCTTTCTCATATCCGGGTGAGTCAGAGTTCCCTAAGGACCTCAAGGGTCCCGGGCAGTGCTCACACCCAGATTTCATAACCATAATTGAGTAAGTGCAGTGTGGAAGGGCCAGCCCTAGTGCATCAGAGTTCAGGGGAATCTCACAGGAATCCCAAGGCAGTCATACACTGGAGGGGAAAAACCTAAGGACCTAAGAGTAGAGTGAGAGTGCTTGACATAGTTTTGAAAAGGGTTTAATACGAAAGCAGTATTTAAAAGAAGGGATTCAGTTGCAGTAGAAATAGGAGAGTTATTTAGCAGTAAAATAATTTTGATAAGAGTGGTGAAATCAAACAACAACAGATCAAACACAGAGCCAAACAGGTTCAGCAATACTCGAATAACAACCCTTCACACAGGGATAATTGGGGACTGGGGAAACATAATACACATATAATAAATAGAAGACTCTTGCAATTAAGGGGTAGCTAATAGTGTAAATAGTGAGACATCAATTCAGTAATGCTAATTAGAACATAGTCACAGAATCAGAAGTGCTTAGGGGGTTCATGGGATCGGGAGATGACATAGTATAGGATTTCATAGCAGCAGTGAGGACATAGAAGCACTAAACATGATTGAGCATAGCATCAGGGCAACTTAGGGTAACAAATCAATAAGGCATACCAGAACTAGGCTACTAGTACACAAGCAACAAAATAGAATTGAGTCATATTGAATCAGATTACAGGTTTATAAGAACATGCTAATCCTAAAGAGTTAAGACATAATTAGCATGCTAGATGAAGAAATGATGCAAAGAGGTCAATTATATGTCGAACAGCAAAACAATAGATCAGGAACATGATAAACTGAAGCAGTAAAAGGAACATATTGGTTTTGGGACTTAAATTGAAAATCAGAACATACTAGTAAAGGGACAGTAAACACAAAGGTGAAGGGGCAGGAGACCACAATAGTTAGCCTTGGCTTGCAGCCGGCTAACTCAGAATAATAGTAAGTGACAGAGAAAGAGAGCTGAAAGCTTTGAGTGTAAGAGATAGAGTTTGAACTAATGTGTTCGTCTCTGTTTAATGTCAATGAGTGAGAGCATATATAGTAGTTTGAAACTAGGTAGAATAAGGTAACAATCAAAGCCAGATAGTGATTGGGGAATCAGAATCAATAAAAGTAAGATCAATATAAGTACTCCCTTCAATTAAGGAGTTAACTTTGAACGGTAATAGACATGCAATAAATAAGAAAAGATACCATATGACCGGAATATAACACAATAAGGAAATAATTTCAGCACAGTACCAGTATAGAACATGTAATTGAGGCTAGGTTCAGAGGATTCTAATTAATGAAATAACATAAGAATTAATTTGACATCATAGTCGACCATAAAATAAGGCAAGAAATAAGCTAAGGTCGGAAAATCAGCAGGGAAATCATCATAAGGGATTGGTGAAAGGTATCAATCACAGGGAATCAAGGTTTCAAATAGGAAATAGTATTGATTAGGGGGAATCAACACAAATTGCACAGAATAAATACATGATAAGCAAGGCAGAAGGAAAGAATTAGAACCCTAACAAACATGGTAAAGTAAAGATCATATAGAATAAGGGATTCAAACTAGAATATAGTACTGATAAACATAAACCTCTGAGAGTAAGCGAGGTAAGCACATAACAGGCTGAAATAGGCAGAATCAGAAACCCTAGTAAGTTAAACAGGGTGAAAATCACAAAAATACTCAGATTAATCGAAGCAGGTTCAAGAGAATCAAATATGCAAACAAGGTTGAAAGAACGAACAGTAAAGATAAACTTAGAACCCAAAGATTAAACCAAGAAACTTAGGGTTTTCAGTATAATAAAATCATATGAAGGAAAAACTTAAAAAAATCATTTAGACACAGTGAAAATCACAGAATAACACCAAAGTCAGAAGAAGAATCGTTTTTTGAAAAGGAGTTAAGAAACCCTAGTGTGAAGATGAAGAGATGTTTTAGGAAAATCGGAAAATCTTTAAGAAAACAGCAAAATAACTCAAAATATACCCATATCTATTGCAGATCCATTGTTAAAATTAGGGTTTCAGAGAGAGAACACAAAGAGAGAGAGAGAGAGTCGGCTTAGAAACCACAGGTTCTAGCCGGAGATGGGAGGATCTTACTCAGATGGCCATGGACGGCCTGAGAATAACATGAAAGCCATGGGAGGTGAGCACGGACCCCGGGGGGATGAATAACCAACCGGTACCTTGAGGACCTCAGGGATGCAAGAATCGAGCCATAGAGAGAAGCCATAGAGGCTAGGGGTAGGGAACCACCATTGTTACCGGCGAACAAGAGAATGGAGAGGGGATTAGGGTTTGATGCAGAGAGGATTTGAGAGAGAAGGGTAGGGGGATGACAGCGGATAGAAGATGAGGGAAATGAGAGAAGTGATGGTTTGGGAGGGGGGTCGTTTGGATTAATTAAGGAAAGGGTAAATCCAGACCGTTGATCTGAGTGATCAACGGTCAGGATTGAAGTGGGGTATTGGGTTGGGTAGGATAAATGTATTGAGTCTGGGTGTTTGGGCCATTTTAATCAGACTTGGGTCTTGTCTAATTACGTTATAAATGAAATGGAAGTGGCTATCTGTTAAATACCCCATGTAAATTAATTAAAATAATTTATAAAAAATAGCAGTTAATTACAAAAATGAATTTCATGCATAGAAAATAATTAAGATGATTACTTAGTATTCTAAAAATACAAATGATTAATTTCTGGATTAAAATAGTATAAAATCGTATGATTGGGCTATAATTGCAAAGTTATTGCAATTATAGCCAAAAGGTGCCAATTTGACTAATTATGAAATAATTTGGTTTTAATAGGACCAAAATAATTAATGAAATCATTTGTAATGCAATTTTATAGTTATTTATTGGAAATAAAATACAAATATAGGGAAATTATGGAAAAATATCAATTACTATTGATACGTGATTTTGAAGCTATATATGCAAATTTAAAATATTTTGAGGAAAAATTGGGTATCAACAGCTGCCCCTGTTTACCCGGAAAGGATGAAAGAGTTTATCGGGTAAAGACATGATGGCCAATTTTGACCGAGCGAAATGGTGTGGAGAAATTTAGGTCGCTCCCTGGCTTCTGAGCTGCCTACATATCCCTAGTTTTACAAGAATCAGGTTGTATGTAGTTCCGGATCCATCGGCGAAGTATACCGGTAAAGTCATCACAATAACGGACGCAACATCTAGGGCTAGATGAATGAACGGTTCTACGGGAGAGGTTAGGTTTGATATGGATGGGAGAACTGGAGTGGGATCACTCCTGCGGCGTAGCCGTCGCTTACCGGGTTACCTGCAAATACAAGCAATACATGCGTTTACTATGCATAAATTTAAACATGATGCAAGCTCTCGTTAGACTATGAATGTTGTCTTCGGACGGTTAGGGATGACGTCCTCAGACCATGATGTCCTGGGCCATGAATTGTTTGATGAAAGATTCGCAGGCCATGAAATGATGTTCTCGGGCCATGAAGATGGTGCCTCCGAACTATGTTGCCTTTGAATAATGATGTGCAAATTGTGAGATATCCTCAGGCCATGACATGACGTTCTCGGGCCATGGAGATGGTGCCTCCGAACTATGACGCTCTTGGACAGGTTGGCGATATTTCAGCCCATGATATAATATGATGCTTGACAAGCCAGAGCTTAGTCTTGCGAGTTGAAGGGCAGAGCTTAGCCCGAAAGAGAAGCGAAGTAAAATGTGGTTGAGAGACAGCGCTTAGTCTCAATGAAAAGGTAAATTGGAGGCAGAGCTTAGCCTCATGCAAATAGAAAGGCAGCGGTTAGCCTTATGCAAATGGGAGGTAGAGCTTAACCTCGTGCAAAATGGAGTCAGAGCTTAGTCTCATGCAAATGAAGGTAGAGCTTAGCCTTATGCAGACTGAAGGCAGATGATTAGCCTTATGCAAATAGGAGGCAGATGATTAGCCTTATGCAAATGGGAGGTAGAGCTTAACCTCGTGCAAAATGGAGTCAGAGCTTAGTCTCATGCAAATGAAGGCAGAGCTTAGCCTTATGCAGACGGAAGGAAGATGATTAGCCTTATGCAAATAGGAGGCAGATGATTAGCCTTATGCAAATTGGAGATAGAGCTTAACCTCGTGCAAAAATGGATACAGAGCTTAGTCTCATGCAAATGAAGGCAGAGCTTAGCCTTATGCAGACGGAAGACTGATGATTAGCCTTATGCAAATAGGAACAAACAACAAATGCTACATAGAATTTCTTAGCTGGTAATAGGTTGTGGTATTCGGATTGTTGCGAGAACTGTGACTATGGAGCATGTTCGCCCTTTTGTGTTGATAGTAAACTTTGCATTTGCGTCTGTGTTGAAGTTTGTGACTTCGAAACCTGTTTCTTTTTTACTCCTGCATCCAAAGAAAAATCGTGAGATCGGTAGGTGGGGAAGGTTAGTTCGTATCTCCGCTGGCTTTACTTGCTTCGCTCTGCTTGGTCTGATGATTCTGTTTGTGTCATCGGGGTAGCGTTTGCTAAACAGAGCTATACTTTGAAAAATGTATGCATGATTTTGCAAAGACATAGTATAAAATATGTTTTAAGAAATTTTGATGAACCGACGACCGTGACATGGTTCAAGACACTACAACCACTCATGCTACGGAATTTTGAGGGTCCTCCTAAAAAAATTATGCCCCAGTTAGATGGTTGATGATTCTGACCGTTGTTCATGTTGTGATCAGCTGAACTTGCTTCAGAATTTTGAGGGTCCTTCTCAAAATTCTGCCCCAATTCCAATTGCGGGGGAAAATGAGATTATTATTGAATTATGACCGAACCCATAGGGCTGCCTACGTATCCCCTCTTAAATGGGAATCAGGTCAGGCATAGTTTAATTTACATCCTTGAAGAAAAGCATAGAGAGTTACACATAATATCGCTTGACTGCATCTGAATTGATTGGCTTTGGCCAGACTTCTCCGTCCATTTCTGCAAGTATGAGAGCTCCTCTTGTCAATACTCGGTGAACCATATACGGACCTTGCTAGTTGGGAGAAAATTTCCCTTTGGCTTCATCTTGATGTAGAAAGATCTTTTTTAACACCAGCTGCCCCGGTGTGAACTGTCTTGGCTTGACTCTCTTGTTGGAGGCTCTGAACATTCTATTCTGATAAAGTTGACCATGACATATTGCATTCATCATTTTCCCATATTTGAGGTCCAACTACTCGTAGTGGACTTTTATCCATTCTGCGTCGGGCTGAGCTCAGCTTCTTGTATGATTCTTAAGGAAGGGATCTCCACTTCGGCAGGGATAACAGCTTACGTACCATAAACCAGTAAATAAGGAGTTGCCCCGGTTGATGTGCGTACTGTGGTGCGGTATCCCAGTAATGCGAATGATAACTTTTTATGCCACTGTTTGTGATTTTCTATCATCTTTCTCAATATCTTCTTGATGTTCTTATTGGCGGCTTCCACAGCTTCATTCATCTGTGGTCTATAGGCTATGGAATGCTTGTGCTTGATTTTGAAAGTCTCGCACATGGCTTTCATCATATCATTATTGAGATTGGAGCCGTTGTCGGTGATGATTGACTCCGGAACCCCGAACCGACAATTGATACGGTCGCGGACAAATTCTGCCACGACCTTCTTAGTCACTTCTTTGTATGATGTCGCTTCGACCCATTTGGTGAAGTAATAGATAGCTAGTAGGATGAATCTGTGTCCATTTGAGGCTGTAGGCTCGATTGGTCCAATAACGTCCATTCCCCAGGCAACGAACGGCCAAGGCGAGCTTGTTGCATTGAGCTTATTTGGGGGTACCTTTATCATATCTGCATGTACCTGCCATCGATAGCATTTCCGGACATATTGGATGCAGTCCGTTTCCATGGTCATCCAGAAGTAACCGGCTCTGAGTATTTTCTTTACTAAGTCAAAACCATTCATGTGTGGGCCACAGGTCCCAGCATGTATCTCTTCAAGTAGTCCGGAGGCTTCCTTTGCATCGACACATCTTAATAATCCCAAGTCAAGAGTTCTCCTGTACAGGTTTCCTCCGCTGAGAAAGAAATTATTGGACAATCTCCAGAGTGTGCATTTCTCAGTGTGATTTGCAAGCTCTGGGTACTCTCCCTTTGACAAGTATTCCCTGATGTCGTGGAACCATGGTATTTCGTCTGCTTCTTCTTCAACATGGGCACAAAATGTCGGTTGGTTATGGATCTTCACTGGAATAGGATCAATGAAGTTCTTATGTGGATGTTGTATCATGGATGATAGAGTGGCCAATGCATTGGCAAACTCGTTCTGAACTCTGGGGACATGCCGAAATTCTGTCTTTCTTAACCTTTTCCTCAATTCCTGCACATGGTGCAGATATGGCCTTGGAATTCTTGGTAGCCCATTCTCCTTGTACTTGGTGTATTAGCAGATCTGAGTCACCAATTACTAGCAACTCCTGGATATTCATGTCAATGGCCATATTGAGCCCTAAGATGCAGGCCTCATATTCTTCCAAATTTTTTGTACAGGGAAATCTGAGTTTGGCATATACCGGGAAATGTTGACCTGTTTCCGACATCAGGAAAGCTCCAATGCCGACTCCTTCGAAATTGGCTGCTCCGTCGAAGAACATCCTCTACCCGTCATAGGGTTCTGCAATGTCTTCTCCTATGAATGACACTTCTTCATCAGGAAAATACGTCTTCAGGGGTTCGTATTCTCCTCCCACGGGATTCTCGGCAATATGATCTATCAGTGTTTGCCCCTTGACCGCTTTCTGAGTCACATAGACAATGTCGAACTCACTCAGCAGGATTTGCCAGTGGGCATGGGCTTCTGAAAGATATATTTCAAGGGATCCATCCTTGATATGAGATATGTTGTGTAGGCACAGAAGTAATGCCTCAGCTTCTGGGCTACCAAGTTAGAGCACAACAGGTACGTTCCAGTAGAGAATATTGTGCCTCATGTGGAGTGAACTTCTTACTCAGATAATAAATCGTGCTGCCCCAAAACGCAGCCAAAAGCTCCATCTAATACTGCAAGGTAGAGTAGCAAGGGTCTACTTGGATCTGGCGGGACCAAGACTGGTGGCTTTGACAAGTATTCCTTGATTCTGTCAAAAGCTTTTTGACAATACTCGGTCCATTTAGTTGCAGCATCCTTTTTTACCATCTTGAAGATCGGTTCACATATGACCGTGGACTGGGCTATGAATCGGCTTATGTAGTTAAGGCGTCCCAGGAAACTCATCACATCTTTCTTGTTCTTTGGCGGTGGCAATTCTTGGATGTCTTTGACCTTTGATGGATCCAGTTCTATTCCTCGACGGCTGACGATGAACCCAAGCAATTTCCCAGCAGGAACCCCGAACGCACACTTCCGAGGTTTAATTTCAAGTTGTACTTTCGCAGCCTGTTGAAGAACTTTCTCAAATCTACTGTATGGTCGGTGGCTCTTTTGGACTTGATGATGACGTCATCCACATACAGCTCGATTTCTTTGTGTATCATATCATGGAAGATAGTGTCCATAGCTCTCATATAGGTGGCCCCAGGATTCTTTAGGCCGAACAACATCATCTTATAACAGTAAACTCCCCACAGTGTAATGAAAGCCATTTTCTCAGCATCTTCCTCGTCCATCCAAATCTGATGGTAACCAGCAAAGCAATCCACGAACGACTGAAGCTCATGCTTGGCGCAATTGTCAATCAGGATGTGTATGTTCGGGAGAGAGAAATCATCCTTTGGACTGGCCCGGTTGAGATCCCGGTATTCAACACAAACCCTGACCTTTCCATCTTTCTTCGGCATTGGTACGATGTTGACTAACCATGTCGGATATTCAACTACCCTGAGAACCTTGGCGTTGATTTGCTTGGTAACTTCCTCTTTAATTTTCAGACTCATATCAGGCTTGAATTTTCTGAGCTTCTGCTTTACCGGCGGGCACATTGGATTGTTTGGTAACTTGTGAGCCACAATGGATGTACTTAGACCAGCCATGTCATCGTACGATCATGCAAATATGTCTTCATACTCTTTCAAGAATTGTGTGTATTCCACTTTCTCTTATGGCGATAGATGAATGCTGATGCGAGTTTCCTTGATAGTTTCTGAATCTCCCAGGTTGACTATCCCGGTTTCGTCCAGATTGGACTTAGGTCTATTTTCAAAATCCTCAACTTCTATGATAATTTCATCGGGTATGGTATCTTCTTCTTCTGAATCACTGTCTTTTTGTTACGTTGTCTCATTACATGTCACAATCATTAGTTCATCAAGACAGGAAATAGTAATGCTATAAGATAAAATAATGATAGTAAATGAATACAGATTCGTTGAAACATAAAAGTGATTTTCGAATGTTTTGGAACATTGGAGATTTTATTGGAAAATTCAAAAAATGGAAATGCGGAAAAGGAAATCATTAGCAAAATGAAATAAATGATGCTTGTTCAGCCTTTCTACCCAGGGACTCGTCGGGCCTTGGATGGTCTGACAGTCCAATTCTTGAGAAACGATCCCTTGCTCACAGTTTGGATGGTAGAGCCTTCCTCTTCCTCCTCCTCAACAATAACACAACAGTCCATGCCACCCTCTTCCAGGAATAGATCTTTCAAAGCTGCTAGAGTTTCTTCTTCTTCTGACCCCCATATGATATTAACTTCCCGGAAAGTCTGCTCCAAATGTGGTATAGGTTGTTCCAATGGATAGTAGGGACCACGCCATGGTGGTGACCAGTCTTCGTACTCCTGCCAAGTGTATTTGTATCCCAGCCCAAAAGTGGTGCCATGGTGCTTCAATTGTATTGGTTTGGAAATCCCCTGAAGATTTTTCCTAAGTTCTTTGCCAGGATCGTATCCACTCCAGTTCAGTATGCTTTCGAGCTTACTGTCCCACCATTTTTCTTTATCCACTACATTGACCCGTTCAATGTGGTGGTGGGTTTCTCCACCCAGCCTTCTTCTACCTTCAATCACCGGGATGGTCTGGCGACAATAGATAGGATTGCTTCCGTCTCCATGGATGATCACTTCCTGGTGGTTCCATTCAAATTTTACCACCTAATGCAATGTTGATGCTACAGCCCCAGAGGCATGTATCCATGGGCGTCCCAACAAAAGATTATAGGATGTCGATATGTCTATCACCTGAAATTCAATTTCGAACCATGCAGGTCCCATCTGCAGACAAAGACTGATTTCGCCGATGGTAGACCTCTGAGAACCGTCAAAAGCCTTTACATTCATAGATCCTTCTTTGATCTCGTGCAGTCCCTTGCCCAATTCTTACGTGTTGTCAACGGACAGATGTTGAGGCTGGATCCCCCGTCGATCAGAATCCTGGTGATGAAGTAGTCCTCACATTGCACAGTGATGTGTAGTGCTTTGTTATGACTTAGCCCTTCAGGCGGCAACTCGTCCTCGTGGAAAGTGATCTTGTGACTCTCCAGTACTTGACCTACCATATTGGCCATTTCTCCACTAGTTATGTATTTGGCACATATGCTTCGTTCAGCACTTTCATCAAAGCATTCCTGTGTGTCTCTGAATTCTGCAGCAATGACAAAATGGATATCTGGGCTGGAGTTTTGTTTAGATGATCGATGACTGAGTATTCCCTTGCCTGCACCTTCCTCCAAAGATCATCTGGGCCTGTCTAAATGACGGGTGGCCGGTTGGAAGCATTCTTGCTAGACTCTACCAAGTGTTCAGGTGTATAGACCCTGTCGGTCCTTGTCATCCCCTGTGCAGCACTAGCTTCTTCTATCTTGACTTTACCTTTCCTTCTTGCTTCAGCCATGTAATCCCAAGGTACAACATTATCATTGAAAGGTGGCGTGGTTGACACTGTCACTATGATCGGTGCAGTTATTTTTACTTTAAATGGAATAGGTGCCATAGCAGGCGGCATGACTTTAACCTCGAACGGCAAATGCGTGTTTGCAAGGGGCGCCATTTCAAGCTTGAATGGGATTGATGCAGTTACCTCGGCGTCTCCAGATGGCTGAATCTGGACTATGATAGGATTAAGAGTGACTGCTGGATTCTTTGGGTCATCGCCTTTTATGATTAACCCGATCGACCCCTCTATGTCCCAATCTTCTTCTATCTCTATCATGTTGACACCCCTATGGTCTAGAAGCGGATTGTTGCAAAAATTGGGAGCAGCCTCCTTTGCTTGGATGACCTTGTTATCAATCATATACTGGATCTTATCCTTCAATGAGCGACATTCATCAATTGTATGCCCCTTCATGCCGGAATGGTATGCACAGGTCTTGTTTGGATTGACCCATTGGGATGGATTTTCAGGGGTTATAGCAGGGATATGAGTGAAATAACCAGCAACTTTTAATATTTCATACAACTGGTCGATAGGTTCAGCAATGGAAGTGTATTGTTTAGGAGGCCTGCGATCAAAGTTAGGTCGAGGTCTCGGGAAATTTTGGCGAGAAGGGGGTGACTGGAAATGAGATGGCTGAGAGTTGTAGGTATGATAAATAGGAGCTGGTTGGGAATATCTGGGGGAAGTAGGTTGATATGTAGACGGTGGAGATGGCTGATATGTTGATGGAGGTGCTGACTGGTAGGTGGGCGAGGGTGCTTGATAGGTGAGTGGGGAAGTTCTGTATACCAACAGGGATTTGGGTCCCTGTGCAACCATTACCATTCCTGCATATTTCTTCTTGGATATACCACCAGACTGCAAGGATTTGTTGGTGGCCTGTAGGGACTTAAAGTTAGTGACCATTCCACTTTGATACCTTCTTCAATTCTCTAACCCAGCTTGATGATGTCAGAGAATTTGTGGTTTTCAATCACCATTAACCTCTCATAATACTGCGGCTCTTGTGCCCAGACGAAGAATTTGTTCATTTGTTCTTTCTCTAAGGCAGGCTTGACCTTGGCTGCTTCAAATCTCCAGCGAGCGATATACTCGCGAAAAGTTTTGGTGGGCTTCTTTTTAAGGTTCTGGATGTAGAACACATCTGGTGCGTTCTTCGTATTGAACCTGAATCGGTCTATGAAGTCTGATGCCATATACCCAGTCAGACCACTTCTTAGGGTTTTGGCTGATGTACCAAGATAAATCATCTCTTGTGAGGCTCCTCATGAACAATTTCATGCGAATCTTCTCGTCTCTTCCTACTCCAACCAATTTATCGTAATAGGTCCTCAGATGACCCCCGGGATCACCTGTACCATCGAATATTTCGAACATAGGAGGTTTGTAACCCTCCGGTAGTTCAACATCGGGTTGTTGTCACACCTCCCTTTTTATACGCCCCAAAAGGGGTATGGGAGTTTTTCCACNATTAAACTTGGCTTAAATTGTTTAATTACTCACTTTTAGGATATATTTGTATTTTTAACCTTTCTTATTATTCGATTATTTAAATAATTAACTCAATACGAGTCACGCGTACGCATACTCGTTTAGTTCGACGTGTCAAGAGTCACGTCTATGATGCAAGACTAAATTGCATAGTTGAATCATATGATATACCATTCATAAAATATACTTGT
>ML382804.1:0-13484 GCA_005239525.1 Nicotiana knightiana | reverse complement strand
CGGACACATCAAAGACACCAAGTGTCCTCGACCTTAACAGTTCGATCCTACCCAAAGGGACCCCAAACCAATGTGTAAATATCATGGCTCTCGTGGCCACAAAAATGAAGACTACCGACAACTAAGAGAGGAAGTAGTCTAGTTATTTAACAACGGACACCTCCGAGAGTTCCTAAGAGATCGACCCAAAAATCATTTTAGGAATAAGGACTCCAATAAGTAGATCGAGCAGAGGGAACCCCAGGACGTCATTAACATGATCATCAGTGGAGTTGACGTCCCCCAGGGGCCAATGTTAAAGTGCACCAAAGTGTCCATCACAAGGGAAAACAGACTCGAGAGTACGTGCCAGAAGGAACCATATCTTTCAACGACGAGGACGCTACATGCATTGTGAAAACACACAATGATGCACTAGTAATATCTATACTCATAAATGAATATCAAGTTAAGCGTGTGTTAATTGATCCAGGTAGCTCGACCAATATCATCAGTTTGAGAGTCATAGAGCGGTTGGGTCTATAAGACCAGATTGTGCCTGCAGTCCGAGTCCTAAACGGATTCAACATGGAATGTAAGACCACTAAAGGGGAGATAACCCTACCAGTAAACACCACCGGGGGTATTCATGAAACAAAGTTCTATGTGATCGAAGGAGATATGAGGTATAATGCTTTATTCGATAGGCCTTGGATTCACAACATGAGGGCAGTACCCTCGACGCTACATCAGGCGTTGAAAATTTCCTACACCGGGAGGGATCAAAACACTCTACAGAGAATAACCAGCTACAAAAGAAATGTTCGCGGTCGATGAGGTGGTCCTGATATCCGCACGTTCGACACTGAAGAGAACGAGTTCTGTCACCAAGGGAGAAACATAGCAATCAGCGACACTGGCCCCTACTGAAACAGAAAGGTAGGAAATAGATGACGATGACGACAACAAAGTCCCTAGGTCTTTCATAGCCCCCAATGATTTTGATGCCACCGAGTCAACAGTTGAGGAGCTGGAGCAAATCAGGTTGATCGAGCACTTGCCTAATCGAATGGTATAGCTAGGTACGGGACTGACTCCCGGGCTCTAGAAAAAACTTCTTGAATTCCTTATAACTAACATAGATTGCTTCGCTTGGTTCTATCTTTACTGAGAGGGATCCGTCCGGAAATAACTACTCACAAGCTGAGCTTGGATCTAAAGTTTCACCCGGTTAAACTAAAGAGAAGGCCTCTGTCTAAATTCAAGCATGCGTTCATCAAAGACGAGGTTTCCAAACATCTTAAAATAGGCTACATTCGGGAAGTTAAGTACCCAGATTGGTTAGGAAACGCAGGGGTAGTGCCTAAAAATGGAAATTAATTGAGAATGTGCGTAGACTATAGAGACCTAAACAAGGCATGTCCCAAAAACTCTTTCCCTTTGCCGAACATCAATAAAATGTGTCACACCCCAAAACCAAGGAGCGCGAATGACGCTCAACCGAGTAAACCCGACTGAGCAAGCCTGTTAGGTTTCATTCTACCCAAATTAATTCATGAATAAATAGGAGATAAATTGTAGCGTTTGTACTTTATAAATATTTCATTAACTTCCATTTTGTTTTCATTAGCAGTTTCAACCATAACATCCAGAATATTACAATTTTTGTAGATATGATGAAGAATATACTTTCCAAATACTAATATTTCTAGTTTAATTCCAATACCCGACACCACCCACAGCATGTCTATGAATCCTCTAAATACAACTGAAGAGAAATATGGAAATACTGGCAACAAGGCTCCGGCTATACCTCAACTGAAAAAAATACATGATCACCAAATGACAGGATCCAAAAATGAAGTGGGTATCACNCATGTCTATGAAGCCTCTAAATACAACTGAAGAGAAATATGGAAATACTGGCAACAAGGCTCCGGCTATACCTCAACTGAAAAAAATACATGATCACCAAATGACAGGATCCAAAAATGAAGTGGGTATCACCAAGTTAGCTGGAAGGAACATACCGCTATCGCAGATCGCTGCCGCCTACTTTGGAAACACCTGCATCCATTAAAGATGCAGCGTCCCTGGCAAAAGGGACATTAGTACTGTCGAATATTACTAGCATGTAAAGCTAAAAATCATCTTTCACAATAGAATAACCATACAAGAAAAGGAAATCCATAGAAACAGCAAATTACAATCAATTATATCCATATGTGCAATTGAAACATATTAATTTTTTTCAAAATACGGAAGTGTTACATATTTTTAGTTTGGAGAGATCTTTAGTACTGATAATACCACAAGTCACGATATCACTGTTCACAATGCAACCGTACTCTTGGTACGGAGTCCGATCTCGGCTCGATCGGCTAAGCCACCTTATTTGAAGGTGTAACCACAATCACATTTGTATCATAATTTCCAACATGAATTACCACCATGTGTGCAGAATGGCGTACGATCACGGCCCAATCAGCTAAGTCGTCTCACCATAGTGCCGTGTGGTTCGATGTATCCACATTTACCAACATCTCATACCATAAAGGGGAATAATTTCATCAATGTATCCTACACCGACACGTGTAGTTTCAGGGTTAGGTTCTTTCAACCTACCCTTCCTCGGTGACTATTGATCTCCCAAGAAGAATACTTTTTTATGGATTTGCGACCAAGTGTAACACATATGCATATACAGTAATGTATTCATCTAAGACTATTTAACATTGTTCAAATCTTTTATTATCATTTTCAACCTCTCAAGATAACAATATTTCCTTGGCTCTCTAGGCTTTTCACAAGTGTCATTATTCAAGGCACGAAGGCCGAATTTTGTTTATATTCCATATTTCACTTCATTTAATTTCAAGGATCACCACCAAATGCCAACATATAGAACATTCCAGAGATTATATACCTTAAGTGCATTAATAATGGGACTTTAAGCACAAATGACAAACAATAGAGGCACACATCAAAGTCACAAACAAGCAGTACACCAATTACCCTTGAATTACTCTTTATGGATTATCATCAACGAGACATATTCAATTAAGTCATTAAGTACAAGTAGGAGCGACTAAGAGTATTGAGCGTATCGAGTTTTCCTCAGCCAATTGTATACTAGTTTTCATTTATAATACGACTCAAAGACGTACTATTTTGATAAGCAACCATACTTTAAACCTCTATGTTTCGTCAACAAGCTCATTCAGAATAATCAAGTTTATAAGTTCATACGGGATGACCCGAAATTAGAAATTTTGATCCGATTATACTTAAACTTACGGAAGACATTACGGAATTCCATTCCGAGAGCTAAAGTTTAGCCAACATACCTCAATTGCGTTTCATTAGGCTCTTCAGTTATCCAGAACTCGTAGCAATCTCAATCTATTTGGTAAGGTGACAAATGGAGCAAAGATTAGGAAATCGATCATAATTTCTAGCCCACTTGAGCATTTTATCATGCAACATGTGTTCATTAAGGTCTGGTGGCTGTTTTATGGTAGGTTATACCAGCCCATTCCCCATCCTTAGCCATTGTTAGCCTACATTGATCCTAAGCCCCCTCACCACCCATGCATGCAAGACAATTTACCCCAAGCCCATGAATTATCTAAGTAGTTACTCATCTTTAGAAGATATTCAAAAATTCTTGGGTTAATCTTAGATTCTTACCTGCTATGTGAAAGCTTTCTTGATATTCTTCAAATACTTAGCCCAAATTGGTGGATTTGGGGTGTTTGTTAGCTTCCTCCCCTTAGAACTCTCTCTCTCACTCTAAAATGTAGTAGGAAATGATTCTAACTGATCAGGAAGGGTATTTTAATGATATAGGGTGGGGTTTTAAATGATAAAAAGGGTGCCCCGATAGAGGTATGCGATCGCATAACAGATATGCGGTCCGCAAAGATGCCGCAGAAATGAGCTCAGCCGGGGTGAACATCTGATCAAGTATGTGGCCATTATGCGACCCACATACCTGTTCTGCGGTCGCATAATGCGCCGTAGAACTCCCCTTGTAAAAATCCAAGGCATATATGCGGTAAATTATGCGACCCGCATATTAATTATACGATCACATTTTGGGCAGCAGAAACGCACTATTTCGTGAACATTTTCTTCTAATTCCCAGAGTTTTGAACTGCGAGAATTTTCCACCAATAAACATATAAATTTAATCTGGACATCACGAAGTACCAGTTTTCTAGGCAAAATTTGACGAGGCCTTACAACATAATCGATGCAACGGCTGACCACGAGATACTCGTTTTTCTCGACGCCTACTCTAGGTACAACCAAATCCGGAAGGACTCGGACGACCAAGAAAAAACTTCCTTTCATCACTAAATACAACACTTACTATTATAGCGTAATGCCATTCAGACTAAAAATGGTGCCACTAACCAACACCTAGTAAATCAGATGTTGAAGAACAAATAAGAAAATCAATAGAGGTTTACATGGACGACATGTTAGTTCAGCCCCTGCGAGTAGAGGACTATTTGAAACATTTGTAGGAAACCTTCATCATATTAAAGACATACAACATGAAGTTGAACCCGAGAAATACGCATTCGTAGTCGGGTCTGGAAAGTTCCTCGGATTCATGGTGTCCAACCAGGGAATCGAGAACAATTCCGACAAGATCAAGGCAATTGAGGACATCACCGTGCTGGACAATGTCAAGGTCGTTCAAAGGCTAATCGGGTGTATAGATGCCTTGGGTCGATTACATAGATGCCTTGGGTCGATTATTTCAAGGTCCTCTGATAAGAGCCGTCGGTTTTTCTCGTTATTGAAGAAGAAAAATAACTTCTCATGGACCTTGGAGTGCAAACATTCCTTGGAAGAACTCAAGTGGTACCTTTCCAGCCCGCCGTTGCTTCATACTCTGAAGGAAGACGAGCAACNGGCAGACGAGCAAGTGTATTAATACATATTTTTAGTAAAAGTTTCCGACAAAGTGCTATCGCGTGACACCGCTTCGGTAAGCATAAATCCGCCGTTGGCTATAGTTGAACGTAAAAAATTTGTCAGGTATAACTATATATAAATAAATTAAAAGTTGGCTACTACCTTTCTTATTATGTCTATAGGAGCATGTCCTATTCTTTTGTGGCAAAGAGAACTGGAAATAATAACATTATTGGCTGTGTTGATGCACTTATTTAGTGGATGAGCTAGGACCTGCTTTGAGAATCTTCCTTGCAGTATATAGAGACCGTGTTCTTCTTTTCCAATACCCTTCACTTGACCATTGTGGAGATCCTAAAAGATATAAAATTTAGGGAAAATATTCACCATACNGAAATAGAATACATTAGATACCTTATGACTATTCAGCAGAATGTGCTTTCTCTATGTGACACATACACTACATTTCCATTTGGCAGGTGCACTATGTTTTTCTCTTAAGTTTGGAAGTGATTTATGAGATTGCAACAATTCTAATCTTGAAGTCATAGGATTTGAGGTTCCAATGTCAATTTTCCAATCACTATTGACACACTAAGACATAAAAGCATTCACATAGTTCAAGATACTTGCAGAACTTGTTTAACTAAATGAACTATACCCGTCGACACTTCTCTTGGACAACATTTGAACAATCTGCTGCTACCGCTCTTGAGTTAATAAAGGTTGCGACTGTGGCTGTGTCATTAGTGGTGTCACAGAACTGGCTAAAATGGCTTCTCTATGTTATTGGAATCGAAGAATCAACTGACTTGCATTGCCATTGTATCCTTTATCTGCTGCAAAATTGTATTGCCTGCATAACTAGCATACAACCCAGGAATACCTCCTTTATTCTTAGTCTTAAAGTCTGATGGACAACCTACTAACTTGTAGAAATTTTCCTTGGTGTGATTTTTGTAGTGAAAATATTCACACTGAATATTATTCTTTCTTTGCCTGTAGCCTTCACCTGTGTTACTAGGGCCTTTGTTGCTATACAATTAGCGATGGCAATGAGACGGTGCGGGTGCAAGGCGTGGCGGGGCGGGTTTCTGCGTACGTAGGGCGGGACGATTACAGCATTTGCGGAGCGGGTTCTAATTAAAAAAAAAAATTAGTCCAGGGGGTGCAGGTTGGGATTTTAATTTATTGAAATAAAACCTAAAACACTATTTCGCTACTCTCTTCTCATAAAAAAAAGTCCCTTTTCTCTGAGAGTTTCTCCACACAGTCACGCACAATTTCAAATCTTTCTCCACTCTCCGTGTCTCTCACAATCTCATTCTCTGGTAAGTTTCTCTATTAAAACTTTAATAACCCAGTTCGAATTCAATATACGTATACAATATCCATATTGTTGAATTTTGTAAGAAATGAAGTTGTAGTATTTTAAACTAGTTAACTAAGTTTCAAAAAATATCTACTATGTTTTAAGTAAAACGAGTTATAGAATTGTAAAGGTTACTACTATAAATTGTATAACAAGCAGCCTGGAACAGATAGGGTTAGCAGTAGATTGGATAGAGTTTTTGGAAATTATGAATGGATGATGTCCTTGGGTCATGTAGGGACAAACTATGGATTTCCTCAAATTTCAGACCGTGCTCCTATGATATTAACTCTGACATCCTCCACATGGAAGGTAGAGTGCCTTTCTTATTCTTTATCATATGGGTGGAACATGATGACTTTTCTCAAATAGTTGCTAGCATATGGAATTCACATAGTACACATGGTACTTTGAAATCCGATTGGGCAAGATTGAAGGACCCGAATCCTGCTTTGAGGGCTCTGAACTCTAAGGAATCAGGGGAATCACTCAGAAAATTGAGAAGGCTAGAATAGAGCTGAGTGACATCCAAGGGAAAATCTCACAGGGTTGTGCTGATGCTTTATTTGATATGGAAAAAAAGTAGTACTGGACTTTGAGAAGTGGTCTTTAATTGAAGAGGGTGTCCTTCAGAAGAAATCTAGAGCAAAATGGATACAACTTGGATATTCAAACTCTAAGTACTTCACAGCAGTGATGAATGATATAACTCAAATGAAAGAAATTACAACTTTGCTAGGAGACAAGTTAACTGACCCTGATGATATCAAAAAAGAGATTGTTGATTTGTATAAAATCTTAATGGGATCATCTGCCACTACCTTTCCTGCCATCAACAGAATGTACATGAAGAATGGTCCTACACTATCTCACCAACAAAGGGTTGACCTCTGTGCAGAAGTAACCAATCAAGAGATTGTTAAGAGCCTTAAAGCAATTGATGATGATAAAGCTCCAGGTATTGATGGCTTTGATGCAGTTTTATTCTAGAAAGCATGGGAAATTAACAATATTCAGATCATAGATGTAGTGAAAAAGTAATTTTCAACTGGAAAGCTCTATAAGGCCATAAATGCACTACAGTTATATTGGTAACTAAAGTGACTAAACCTACCACAGTCAAAGAAAACAGACCAATAACATGTTGTTCAATCTTAAAAAGATGATATCAAAAATCATGGCTTCCATATTACAGAAGGCCATGCCTTACATAATTTTTGAGGCTCAAGCAGGTTTTATTCCTGGTAGAAAGATTGCTGACAATGTCATTCTAGCTCATGAGCGAGTCAAATCTTACACTGGAGCCCAGATATCTCCTAGATGTATAATAAAGATTGATCTCCAAAAAACGTATGACTTAGTAGAATGGATCTTCTTACAACAGGCGATGAAGGAGCAAAGATTTCCTGACAGATTTATCAGATAGATAATAGAATGCATTAAGACTATCAACTGTACTATCCTTGTGATTGGAGAAACTGCAGAACCTTCCAATGCTGCCAAGGGTCTTAGACAAGGAGATATTATCTCTCGTTTTCTTTTTGCGATAGTGATGGAGTACTTAAGTAGATCACTACATGAACCTAATAAGGAGCCTAACTTCCAATATCACCCCACATGTAGGAAGCTGGGCATTACTCATATGAGATTTGCTTATCTTTTGTTATTTACTAAGTGTAAGCTATCCTCAGTAGCCATACTCTATAAATGCTTCTCTCAATTCTCTTAGGCATCAGGCTTATAGGATAATCTAGGAAACATCTCCCCTTCAAGTACCTAGGTATTCCTTTGTCTACAATGAAAATAGGTCTCAAATGGTGGAAACCTTTGATCGAAAAGATCACAGCCAAGATTTCTTCCTGGACTACTAAAAAGCTTTCTTATGCTCGTCGTGCGCAGTTGGTCCAGTCTGTAATATTTGGCATACAAGCGTACTTGGTTCATTAGTTTATCTTGCCTGCCAAGGTACTGAAAATGATAGAGGCACTCTGTAGAAGTTACATCTGGTATGGAACTAACACCATAACCGAGAAGTCCTTATTAGCATGGGAAAAGATTTGTACTCCCAAGTCAGCTGTTGGACTTAACCTCATTAACCTTCCTTTGTGGAACAAAGCAGCAATTGCCAAAACATGCTGGGCCTTAGCACACAAACAGGACAAACTATGGATAAGGTGGATCAATACACATTATATAAAGCAACAACAACTATAACAGATGCCCATATCGCAACAAGCCAGTTGGATGGTGAGAGAATAATTGTATATAGAGAAACTATGTTGCAGACGCTGAATATAAATGATTACAACAAAATCATTATTAGACAAATATACCTGCAACTCTGCCAAGAGTAAGCTGGAAATGTCTGATCTCTCAAAATAGTGCTAGGCCAAAGGCAGTCTTCACTATG
This sequence comes from Nicotiana knightiana, assembly GCA_005239525.1. Classification (NCBI taxonomy): domain Eukaryota; kingdom Viridiplantae; phylum Streptophyta; class Magnoliopsida; order Solanales; family Solanaceae; genus Nicotiana; species Nicotiana knightiana. The sequence continues at coordinate 4,794 of ML382804.1, read as the reverse complement.
TGGTTGTTGCTCCATGGACGATTTCCAACTAAAGATAGGCTAGCCAGCTGAGGTATAAACATTACCCCTCAGTGTGTTATGCGTCAAGATCAGGATGAATCAAAGGATCATCTTTATGTTAAATGCCCATACACTAAAGAACTGTGGGAGAAAGTAATGACTTGGAGTCAAAGATCACTGCGATCAACATCTTCAGTTGATCATCAAGTAAGGAAAAAGGAAGTCCAAGAAGGCTAGCATCTTCGATCATGCTAAGATTTCACATGCAATATGGATCGAAAGAAAAAAACATATATTTGAGCAAAGGAATCGAGGGAGTAATGTCCTTGTGCGGGAGATAGAATACATATGTAATGTTAGAGTAGCTACTCGAGCTAGGGGAATGAAATCTAAGTTACCCCAACTGGATAGGAATCTTATACCTATGGGGAGTCAACTGACGACTTCTTAAAGCACCTCCGCGTCTATCTTCCTTTGCCTTCCCTAATTCTTCTGAGAAGAAAGGTGATCCTACGCAAAAAAAGCCTCTAACAAGAGGATACATGCTGCTAACTCTAAAAGATTTGCTATTGAATACTTTCAAAAAAGGATGCATTACATAAGCATAAAAAATGCTAGAGAGAAAAGTTTAGAACTTATGCTTTCACTTGATTAATAGTTCTTTTCTCTTATACTTATTCCAAGCTGATAGAATGCACATAGTAGTCCAACTCTGTTCGCCATTCCCATTCGGGGATCACTTCACTCCAGCGCCTCGTCAGTCTTCTTGCATTTTTTACAGCTTTGAAAATCGACTAAGCGTTGCACTAAACCTACTCGTGAAGAGAGAGTTGTCGGGCTACTGCAGAGTGAAAGAAGGTGTCTTGTCTTGGCCTAGGCCTACTTGTGTCAACACCCATAAAGTGCGGAATATCGTATATAATGTGATTATTGTATATATTGATTTTTTTTAATAAAAAGTATATGTACTTCTGTTACATCATGTACTTTAATATTAGGATAAGTCGTAGTAATACATATGAGCTTGAAGGGATTAAGACCATTCATGAGATTATAGAGGATTTGTGACTATTATTGTAAGACCCCGTAAGTTTAACAACATGATACCGTTATATACATTTCATATGATATTTTGAGTGGAATACTTTTGTAAAAAAGTTTGAAAAATATGATTTTATATAGTTAGTAATATTTATACTTTTGAATATGCTTTAAATTATATAAATAATATGAGAAAGTTTATGAGATTTTCTTTATTGTAAAGATAGAAACTATTTTCTCACAAGAAAAGAAGTTTATCCTTTTACCATTTTAATAATTAAGCGTACGAAAATTTGTACTCTTTATATGAGATTAGAAAAATTAGAAGTTGAGAAAATATATGTATTTTTACCTGGATGTTTTAATGAAATAATAGTATATGATTTATTTTATATAGTACCATGATTTATCACTATTTTAATATTTTAATATTTAATAGTAGTACTTTAGGATGAAGACAAGGCCATTTTCGAGATTATAAGTATTTATGGTATTACAAACAAGTGATAAGTTAATTCGTGGAGGTGAGAGGGTAAGCAAATCGGAGAAAACGAGTTTCGTCGAACTTTGACAATTTGGAATAAAATACGATCCAAGCTATAATACCCCCTATTTATGGGCTAATAATATACCACATGACCATGATAGTAAGATGTATAAAGTGTGTTAAACCTCCCTCCCCATGTGGCACAACCCCCCAATTCAATTTAATGACTCTTAAAGTTGTTGCATAGGTGTCACACTTAGAAGAAGAAATTCAAAGAAAATAGTGAGATGAAATATTGAATTTGGACTTTATACACAAATTTGTTCGTCAACTTTCTGAGAGCTTTTTTTTATGAACCGATTGAAGTAGTAAACAGTATATCAGTGGGAGCTTCTCTTTCTCATTAATGAGGTCCATAAGTATCTGTTGAGGAGCCGTTTCATTGAAAGGTTGGTACTTGAAGACAACGTTATGTGAAACTTTTCTTCTAAATTAGACATTTTTGCACCGACTCAATCCGCTTCCTTATTCATCATTGGACTTTACGAATCTGGTTGATGAGAGGAATTCGGATGAAGCTCCATAGCTCATTTGAATCTTCACAACATAACATAGCGTGAGTTTTTGTAAATTTTAGCGAGAACGGTGCAATCTTTCTCAAGAATAATCATATCTCGATCTGCCGTTACACATTGTCATAATCAACGGTGTTAGAGGAATTGTTAAGAGAATCGGCTCAGGTATGTTAAGGCTAATCCTTATTTCTTTTGGCATGATCCAAGTCACGATACATAAACATAATGCTATTCCATAAGTGGTTCTACTCTTAGCAGTTAAGGATGTTTATGTTATTCATTCCGGTAAGTGATATTCAAGCATGTCTAAGTATGTATATAGTTCCCTATTGAGGTATTTGATAAATATATTAATGTTCATAATACAGTAATGCATGCATCTTCATGCATATTCATTTACCACCGTGCTACGGCCGGTCAGGCAATCATGCATTTACCACCGAGCTACGACCGGTTGAGCAGTTACATATTTACTACCGTGCTACGGTCATGTTACACCCCATGTTTTCGTACGTGGAAGTATACCAAAAGTAAATTAATATAAGCTCGGAAATGAGATATTATATTCAACATACGTTAAGGTTTCGCTATAAGTTAATCAACGTAAGTTTGGGAATGAGATTTATTTTAGGGTTATAAGAACTATGCTATATCAAATAAGGGATAATTAAATTCGTAAAGGTGAGGGGCAAGCAAATCGAAGAAAATGAGTTTTGTCGAAGCTTTTCAATTTGGGATAAAATACGGTCCGAGCTATAATACCCGATATTTATGAACTAGTATCATACAAGGTACCACATGGCCATAACAATGAGGTGTATAAGGTGTGTTAAAAGTGAGTAGTATAAGTAATTTGAGATAAATCTTAATTATGTGGGTAATTGGTTAATTATTGAATTAGTGGGANGTCGAAGCTTTTCAATTTGGGATAAAATACGGTCCGAGCTATAATACCCGATATTTATGAACTAGTATCATACAAGGTACTATAATATGCAGCACCCCATAAAATCACATGGTGACTCTTTAAGGCACTATAATATGTGGCTAAATTAAAGACATGAAACTTGGGACTAAGTCACAAACTAAGTCTTGGAAAGCCACGTAAAAGAAATTCAATAAAGGAATGTCTTGGCTAAATATAAGGCATTATTTAACAAAGAAAAGCCACTAAGTCTTGGAAGTTCACGAATCTTATCCATGTAAGTTACAAATTTGTATCCGATAAGAATTCAAGGAATTCAAACATAAAATGTTTCAGTGTTACAATATTAAGTCACATAAGCAACGCAAGGCTTCAACAATTCAAATCAAAGTGAGATCCTACAATTATAACGGAGTACGGTGTAATCTTCTCAAGAATATCATACAAATTTTTTCTCTACTCCGATCTTTTCGTTACGTGTTGTCACAATTGATGGGTGTTAGAGGGGTTGTCAAGAGAATTGACTCAGGTATGTTAAGGCTATCCCTTCCTTCTTTTTGGCATGATTAAATTATACAGAAGAAATAAGTAAACGCACAATTTCCATAAATTACTCTATTCATAGAAATACTAGGGTGTCTATATTCTTGATTCCCCCATGTGAATTATTACTATCTTATTTTCATGGGTCCCAGGAAAAATACGTATTGGATAATGTTTATCCGAAAAGCATATTGATTTTTATGGCGTTCTGAGAAAATTTTATTAACGCATTTCTTATGCATTTATACGTGCACATTAACCGATGACCAGATGGAATTATATACACTATATATGTATATTATAATTATATGGGATACGGGAAAAAGGGTTGCGACGTTATATACGCAGCACCACCTGATCAGCTGATATATGTTGATGATTTTGCCCACAGTGGCCGATATGATATGATATGATGCCCTCAGAGGCCTGATGATATTATGAAACATGTACCTATGCACGCCATGACATTCATACGCATATACATGACACTATAATTATTTCACGACTTACAGAGTTATCCAGACTTACAGGTTGAGTCATTTACTCTATATTTCTTCCATGTCTATTATGTACTTGTTTATGTACCTTACATACCCGGTACATTATTCGTGTTGACATCCCTTTTGCCTGGGGACGTTGCGTTTCATGCCCGCAGGTCCTGATAGACGGATCGTGAGCACTCAATGTAGGCTATCAGCTCAGCGGATGATGTTGATGCACTCCATTTGCTTCAAATTTGCTCGTTTGGTAAGTATGATTTTGACATGTATTGCTTTATGGAGGAACTCTGTCCCGACCTTTATGAAAATTATGTATTCTTAGAGGCTTGTAGACAGATGTCATGTACGTAAAAGATTGTATGGCCTTGTCGACCTATGTTCAGTACTCGAGTGGATATTTGGTCTTATAGCCCCGTATGTCTTATGTATAAATTGGTATCTTATTTTGTATTCTACTTATCTCACGGAAGCCTTCTAGCTCAGTTATCTATGATAGTATGATACATTATGTTGGTACTTAGTTGAGTGAGGTACCAGGCGCCCGTCGCGGCCCATCAGTTTGGGTCGTGACAAAAGTGGTATCAGAGCAGTTCTGTCCTAAGGAGTCTACAAGTCTTGTCTAGTAGAGTCTTGTTTATGGATGTGTCGTGCACCAAACTAATAAGCAGGAGGCTATAGGGCATTTAGGACTGTCACTCTTTCTTCTACTCTAGATTGTGTGAG
>ML382803.1:0-17580 GCA_005239525.1 Nicotiana knightiana | reverse complement strand
CCCCCCCGGCTCGAGTTGTCCGCTCGGGTAAGCCAGGTCTAGAACAATAAACCCCAGTATTTTAAACTTAGAATAACATAGACTCATGCCGGATCCCTAGTAGGAACATTTATTTTCATCATGTGCATTTGACTTTGGGGACTCAACACAGGGGTTGGGTTCGTCTAGGACAGGTGTACCGAATTCAAAAGACCATCCTGGTGCATCATACGTGCTACTTGTGTATCTGTTTATTTTGGCTTACATGTTAATTGGCTTCTAGAATGGGAAAGAAAATTAAGAAAAAAAAAAGAGAAAAATCAAAAGTGAGAGGTAGGTATTTCAAAAATGCTGAAACTCTCCCGAAAAAAAAGAGAAAGAAAATAAGTGAATGTCTTCAAAAGTCATATTTTCCCGGTTTCATCAAAACTGGCAGAACTACGCGGGATGTGAGATACGTAGGCAAACCTCATCGGTTCCGGCCCCCATTTTTTTGAAAAAAAAATTCAAAAATATTTTTTTTAATTCCTTCTTTAGGAGTCTTTCTTTTACAAAATCTCAAACAAATAAAAAATAAGAAAATTTTTATAACAAAAATATTTTATTTGTAGGAGTCTTTCATTCAAAAAGAAAACCAAATTAATATCCATAATAATATTTTTTACTTTTTTGAAGAAGTCTTTTTCCCAAAAATTCAAAAAAACAAAAATAAAAAATCCAAAAGAAATATTTTCTTTCTTCTTTAGAAGTCTTTCTTTAAAAATTTTTGAAAAAAAAACAAAATAAAAAAAAGATAAAATAAAAAATCCAAAAAATATTTTCATTCTTCTTTCCAAAATCGAAAAGAAAAATCAAGCTTCAAAAATATTTTCTTTTTCTTTAGAAGTATTCCTTTCATAAATTCAAAATAAAAGTCCAAAAACCCAAAAATATTTCTTTTCTTCTTTAGAAATTTTTCTTTCGAAATTCCAAATATATATATATATATATTTTTTCTTTCATTTATCAGTATTTCATTCAAAAAAAAATTTAATCAAAAACTATTTTCTTTCTTCTTTTTAAGTCTTTGTTTCGAAAAAATATAAATTCAAAATCCAAAAAAAAGAGTTAGGTTATTCACTTTATCTCAATCTTCCCGAACTACGCAAGATCTGATTCATACGGCGTCATGATACGTAGGCAACCCACATCAGGTTCGATCGAATGATTTCGAAAAGAAGAAAAAAAGAAAAAAAAAGAAAAAGAAGAATGACAATAATAAGGACCGACTGAGTCCATTCTAACGTGTCTTTTGTTTTGAATTGTGAAGAAAGTTTGAGGTGGTCGGTTTGTGGTAAGCTGACAACACAAAATTCAAGGGGAAAATGACAACTGGCATCGAAGCTGTTATGAGAAATCTGAGACTCAGGGTCAGAGGGTTCAACAAGAGTCTACTGTGGTTGAGGAAAATAGAATACTGAAACAGAAAATGGCTGAAATGTGTCAAGCATGGGCCAACGGCCAAGGACCGCCCTTTTCTTCTCATGGTTTCCAGAGTTCACACCCATCTCAACTACTGTCATTCCGGTCTCATTGCCTGATCAATCCTATCCACCTGGGTTCAGTCCTTATCCCAACTGCACGACTACAACTGGAACTTCTGGTGCTTGCTCCCAAAGTGTGCCATTGGCAACCAATCAAACAACCGTTGTTGTTACGTCTATCTTCACTGTCCCACAACCAACAGTGGTACAGAAGAAAACTCATGAGTCACAATTTGCTACCCAGCAAGAACAATACCACTCTCCTGAGTATCGTTTGTACCTATTTGATCTTCCTGCGAATATTGAGAAGCCTGTCCAAAATATGGCACAGGAAGAAATGATCAAAAGAGTGAATAGCTTAGAACAACAGTTGAAAAACATGCAAGGGTTGGCATGTCAAAAGAGTATTGCCCTCAAGGATCTATGTATGTTCCCCGATGTCCACTTGTCACCTAGTTTCAAGACTCCCAAATTTGAAAAGTATGATGGAAATGGAGACNGTGCAGAGGAAACCTCATGAGTCACAATTTGCTACCCAGCAAGAACAATACCATTCTCCTGAGTACCATTCGTACCTATTTGATCTTCCTGCAAATATTGAGAAGCCTGTCCAAAATATGGCACAGGAAGAAATGATCAAAAGAGTGAATAGCTTAGAACAACAGTTGAAAAACATGCAAGGGTTGGCATGTCAAAAGAGTATTGCCCTCAAGGATCTATGTATGTTCCCCGATGTCCACTTGTCACCTAGTTTCAAGACTCCCAAATTTGAAAAGTATGATGGAAATGGAGACCCCTTAGCCCACCTGAAAAAGTATTGCAATCAGCTAAGAGGTGCAGGAAGAAATGAAGAATTGCTAATGGATTATTTTGGGGACATCCTTACGGGGTTAGCCTTTGAGTGGTTTACTGATCAAGACACATCTCGTTGGTATGTCTGGGATGAGATGACTCGGGCCTTTGTCAAACAGTTCCAATACAACATCGACATTTCCCCGGACCGCAATTCCCTTTCAAACCTGAAGAAGAAACCAACTGAAAGTTTCAGGGAATATTCCATTAAATGGAGAGAGCAAGCGGCTAGAGTCAAGTCACCTATGGATGACCATGAGCTAATCACTGTCTTTCTTCAGGCTCAAGAACCAGATTATTTTCAAAACATGATGTCCGCAGTTGGCAAATCCTTCTCGGAAGAAATCAAAATGGGAGAAATGGTTGAGAATGGTCTTAAGACAGGCAAAATTATAAGCCAAGCAGTTCTCAAAGCCGAAACTCAGGCTGTCCAAATTGAATCTGGTAATTTTAGTGACATGAATGAGAAAGATGAAGAAATCATGATAGCATCAGTGTTGAGAAGAGGTCCTAGGATAACATCTCGAAAGTATGACCAACCTCGTCTGATTTCCAATGATTCCCCTGAGCACTACTATCCACCTTAGAACCCACAATACTCTCTTTCTCTACCTGAGTATGTTGCCCAGCCACTAAGACACCCTAGAAGGCGAGCACCAGCACCCCAAAGTCTCCATCAGTCTCCATCAAATTTTCAAGTGCCCTACAACCCGCATTCAAGCAAGGGATATAGAGGGGAACAAAAGTTTGAAGATAATTTTACACCAATAGGAGAGTCTTATGCAAGCTTGTTTGAGAAATTAAAGCATTATGACATGATTGCACCTATTCCTCCAAATCATGTGGACCCACGTGCAAGAAGCTTTGACCCTTCTAAAATGTGTGAATACCATTCCAAAGCCTAGGGGCACGATGTTTAAAGCTGTCTGGATTTGAAAAGAGAAATAGAAAGGTTGATCCAGGAAAATCTTATTGTGATCACAGATAGTGACACCAAGAATATCACGCAGAATCATTTACCTACACATGATGATGCACACTTTGTGGGGATGATGCATGGTGAAATGGAGTATAAGAATCCTCTCGGAAACTTGCTGACTGAAGTTAATGATTTTGAAATTGGAGAAGGCTCTGCTGATTCTGATAAGCAAATTTGTGGGTAAATGTCAAGTTTAGCAATTCAAAAGTCATTCCGTCCTCACGAGGAAGGAATCTTGGTAGCTTTTTTTTATGTATTTTCTATTATCTGGGTTGTTTCAGGGTTGTGATCCAGCTTTTATTTGTTTTATTGAGTCAAACCCTTCTACCCCTCTTTTTTGTTTGTGTGAGTCTTGTCTGTCTGTTTTGTTGCTATTTTCATTATCCGGGTTATTTTAGGGTTGTAACTCGGATTTTAGGTTGTTTGACTTGTTGTTTACTCAATGAAATACAATTTGTCCTTTTGTGTCATTCCATGCTTAGTTCTTTCCCGCTAGTTTTAGTGATATGACATGCATGCGGAAATTTTGGCCAGATCTTTAAAAAAAACTGATTTAGTCTTGAATGAGATAAGTGAAAAAGAGACACCTTTGAGGATGAATAAAGATTTGAAATACTTTGGAACTAAGGTCGTGTAAAATTCACCTTCAAATCATTGTGAATATCGGGTTTGAGGATGTTTAATCAATTGAGGCTTGGTTGAAAGTTTGACATTAAAGGATAGAAAGTGTCTTTCGACCGCGACACACCAAGAAAATAGACACGTTTCTCATACCTCCTTTTTCCTCCGGTTAAGGGTGGACTAGGGAGTTTTTCCAATTAAAGTGACATTATTCGGATTTGGGATTTATTTTAGTTTTCAGAGTTGCCACCCGGATTTTTGACGATGTTCCGGGACACCGTTTTATTTTAAAAATCCTAAACCGAGGAAATTTTGACTCTATTTTAAGTTGTCTGGGACCAGAAATCCGAGTAAGGAATTATGTTAACCCGGGAGAAGGTGTTAGAAATTCCCGAGTTCCGTGGTTCTAGCACGGTCGCTTAACTAGTAATATTTGGCCTAGTTATCTGATTAATTACATATTCTAAACCTATTGTGCTTTTTATCCTTCTTACTTTTTAGCCGCTTTTTAATATTTGTGGAATTATTTTAATACAAGTCACGATGACGCGCACTTGTTATTTTTGGACACGTTGCAAACTGCGCCACATGAAATGTACCCGCGATTTATAACAATGCTTATTTTAATTAATGTTTTGAGTTAGAGTCGGGGACATGAGTTGCCACACCCGAGTGTAGATTGTATAGTCATGACTATGGTCATGACAATTAGAAATGCCTATTTGAGGCAACGTTTGATTATTCTTTAAATTCTATAATTTTTATCTAAAAGAGGTATTTTTTAGCTTACAGGATATGTACATAAACTGTTTTTGATATTTATGGACTTATCTTGGAACAAGTCACGATGGCGTGCACTTGTTGTTTTGGATACTTCGCAACCGCGTCACATGAAATGCACCCGCGATTGCTACGTGCTTATTTTTTATTATTGTTTGAAGTTAGGGTCGGGTCACATGAAGTGCACCTGAATTGGAAATTACGTATCACGACTATGCTACGGGAACCGTACCAATAGCCACGATAATTTATTATTATCCACGCTTAAATCAAACTACGCATTTGAATTATTTTCCTAAAATCAGCTAGTTCTTTTTAAGTTAAACTAAAGTACTGAACATTCACATAATCGAGGGAACCATCCCCACACACCCATGTATTCTTATTCTGTTAACAAACACAGTGAATTCATTGAAGCTTTGAATTAGTATTCCTAGTTTTATTTTTATCTAACATCTCATGAATGAATTTCAACTAGAAACCTTCAATTAATGAACTGAATCTAAGGTGAAACTTGAAATTGGTCATTTCTGCCGAAGAGTTTTATTAATGCGACAAATTAGAACAGTGACGATGGAACTTTAATCCTGTTTCTTTCAAATCCTAACACAATGCCACACTACTGATTTACGACTTGAATTAATTAAACTAACTCAAGGAGAGAGTCAGTAGAACACAGAACCAATTGAACAAAGAAGATATTCCAAAACCAATGAAAAATAGCAGAATTCACGACAACAATTACATCACAGACTGGTATCACATAAATCAGCTCATAAACATTCCCAATCTAATAGAATCTCAACTATCATTGTATTTCGATCAACACCATAATAAGATAAGGGGTAAGGAGATGAACCTGGATATGGAAAGAAATCTTTCAATTAATTTTGTTTGGAAGTAGATACACTTTGAGGCAGCCATCAGATCTTGAAAGAAAAAATAAATAACAAACAAATTCCAACAATTCGAACTGAAATAGTGACTCCGGATCCCGACGGCGACGAGCTCGAACACCTTCAAGCTCGATCGAGTCCTCAAATTGAACTCTGAACTTTATGGAAACAAACTTTCCCTAACCATACTGACTCGTGGGTTGAGGGCTGTGTTTATTTGGTTTCTGTTTTTTAGAGTGAAAGGGTGAGGAAGGAGGGGGTGTGGACTGATGGGTGGTTGGCGAAGAAAAAATTTGGGCGGATGTCTGCCGGCGACGGTAGCTTAGGTTAGGAAGTGGAGGGGTCCGTTGGTGTTGAAGGGGTGATATCTCATCTCCTCCTAGCTGCGTGTGTGTGTTTCGGACAGTGTGGTCAAAAGGGACTGGGGAGGGCTCATTTTTCGGCGAGTATTTAGGCGGAATGGAGGTGGAAGGTTGCTGAAGAGAAATGGGCTGCTGAAGGTTTGAGGTGGGTTGTCCGGCGTGAGGAGGTGTTTTGTCGCTGGTTTTAGGGGGTGAAGGAAATGGAGAAGAAGAGGGGTCTGTCTTTTTTTTAGGTAAGAATGAGGAGGAAAAAGATGAGTTCAGGGGAGGGGTGCGGCTGCCCCTAATTGTGTGTGTAAGGTGTGTGTTTTTTAATGTGTAGTCTTTTTGCTGATGGTTGTAAGGTATAAGAAGGAGTATTTTAGGTTAGTGGGTATTGGGCTAAGGGGAATGGGCTTGGGAATTGGGTTGGGTCCAGGTCTGGTTGGATTTTTGTTTTGGGCTAGGAAGACTAAAAAAAAGAATATAATGTGTTTATAAAAAATGAAATAAAAACTTACTCTTAATTAATCAAAATATATTACTAAAATAAAACTAAATATTAAAAGTGAAACTATTTTCTTATAATTTTAGTTTTTGTGATAAAATAAAGTAAAAACTAGTTAAAATAGCGATATTAGACCTAAACTAAATATTTAAATGCTATACTGTGTAAAATCACGGGAAGGGTAAAAAATTACATGTTTACAGCTGCCCCTCTTTGACTGGAAATGCGAAGAGTTTTCAGACAAATAACAACAAGACATGTTTTGACCCGACCTTTATTTAAAAGTGTAGAAAACTTAGGAAGGAGGATGTGACAGAGTCCTGGTTTTGGACATCCTACATATCCCGGGCTATAAGGGAATCAGGTCGTGTTTAGTTCAAGGAGTTTTAGAGTGATGAGTTGCAGAGTCGAGCGAGGTTCCGTCCGAGGCTCCGGTTCGCGGTCCCGTTATTACATCAAAATCAAAAAGGAAAGACTAACTAAGCCTATCAGCTACAAGTTACAAGATTTCTATCTATGAGTCTTCTGAAGCTTGGTCTTGAGTCTTGACTCGTTCTTCATGCAGACTCTGATCTGAATCTTGATGCTTGCTGGCTGCAGGTGCTAATTCATTCTTCTACAGCTTTTTCGGATCAAGAATGGACATGCATAGCTTGTGACTTCAATCTGTCTCGAGCAGTCCACATCTTTTCCGCTTCTGTACTTTGGGGTTCAACTCTTTTCTTTTCTTCTTCTCTTTTATTCTGAATTGAGACTTCTTCTTTTGGTCGTCTCGAATCCATTGTAACCTGCGCAAAATCAAAGCAAACGAACGAAATTTTCTGCCCCAGTTTTTACTAGGAAAATTTCGTGAGTTATTGTAATAAAATCTATGTTACTTTATTATTGAAAGTAATGAAAAGCCGGGAATGGTGCACCCGGAATTATTGTAGACTAGGGAGTGGATACCCTATGCCCAAAGGTAAAATCAACTAGGGATTAGAGACCCTATGTTGGACAAGATCGACAGGTTATGCTATCATCAAGAAAAAGATCACCAGGTTTTGCCGGTGTCTGGGGGGAGGATCAACGGGTTATGCCGTTGTCAAGAAAAGAGATCACCAGGTTATGCTGGTGTTTGGAAAGGTCAACAGGTTATGTTGTTGCCGGGAAAAGGAGATCACTGGGTTATGCCAGTTTCTGGAAATGATCAACGGGTTATGTCGTTGTCAGGAAAAGAGGAGATCACCAGGTTATGCTGGTGTCTGGAAAGGTAAACAGGTTATGTTATTGCCTGGGGAAAAGAGATCACTGGGTTATGTCATTGTCTAGAGAAGAAAAGTTCACCAGGTTATGCTGGTGTCTGGAAATGAGATTCATCGGGTTATTGCCGGCATCAACTAAGGAATGGGCACCTATGTTGGAAAGAAGACTAGGGAGTGGAGACCCTATGTCTAAAAATAAAATCAACTAGGGAATGGAGACCCTATGTTGGAAAATGAGATTACTGAATTGTGTATCTATGCTAAAATGAATCAAAAAGGATTTTTTTTGTTTTTTTTTCGATTTTTTTTTTTGTATCTTAGGAGAAAGATTCATCAGACTAAGAATTTGATCCTAGGAGAAAATTCATCAGACTAGGTCTTCTATCTTAGGAGAAAGATTCATCGGACTAAGATTTTGATCCTAGGAGAAAATTCATCAGACTAGGTCTCTTGTTTTTATTATCTTAAGAGAAAGATTCATCATACTAAGATTTTGATCCTAAGAGAAAGTTCATCAGACTAGGTTTTCTATCTTAGGAGAAAGATTCATCAGACTAAGATTTTGATCCTAGGAGAAAAAATTCATCAGACTAGGTCATTTGTTTTTTTTTTTTGTTATATTAGGAGAAAGATTTATCATACTAAGATTTTGATCCTAGGAAAAAGTTCATCAGACTAGGTCCCTTCTTTTTTTGTATCTTAGGAGAAAGATTCATCAGACTAAGACGTTTATCCTAGGAGAAAGATTCATCGGACTAGGTTTTCTTTATCTTAGGAGAAAGATTCATCAGACTAAGACATTTATCCTAGGAGAAAGATTCATCAGACTAGATTTTTTTTTTCTTGGTTATTATCTTAGGAGAAAGATTCATCAGACTAAGATTTTGTTCCTAGGAGAAAGTTCATCAGACTAGGTCTCTTTTTTATTATTATCTTAGGAGAAAGGTTCATCAGACTAAGATTTCAATCCTAGGAGAAAATTCATCAGACTAGGGTTTTTTTATTANTTTTTTTTCTTTTTTTTTTTTTTTTTTTTTTTTTGGGTTTTTGAACCAACTTCCTTGCACTGCTTTGTTCCTGTTTCAAATAAAGAAAATTTCGTCAGTTTTAAAAGTGGTGGTCGGTTTGTGGCCTTTAGTCCTGGGCAGCTTGGCTTTTTCTCAATCAACTTGAGTCGGTTTTCAAGAGACTTTTTTGCTCTGCATCAACCCTGATTGTTTCACACCCAGTACCATTTGTATTTGTGGCTCAGTCAGCCTTATCCCAACAGGAGATCTTTGCTTATGCGACCTTTTCTGATATTTTGAGTGGTTTCTTGCCTTTTGGAGCAATTTGACTGTCAGAGGGAATCATCAGTAATCTTTGCTTGTGCCAAGTAGGCTGACAAGAGTCTTTTTGGGGGGAAACCATTTTCATTTTCATGAAACCTCGAGGCATGTTGATTGTAACAATTGAATGTGCTGGCCAAATTTGCTTTGTGCAACTGAAAGGCTGGTATCTGATTTTGAAATCTTTTCTTGCTTGTTTTGACAAGGAATGACTCAGAGTGAATGACACAATGATGCAAAGAAACAAGTATTAACAAGCAATGCCCCTGTCGGAAGGACATAAGGAAGAGTTCTCTTCTTCTTTTTTCTTTTTCTTTTTTATTTAATTTTATAACTAGCCTTAATGATCATGGCATGCATTTTGGACTTAATGGTCGATCTATCAAACTGATCAAATCTTCCCTTTCACCATTCTTATGACCTTTGAATTCGGGCTTGTTTGTGCCAATTCTTCGCATCAGCTTCACGACTCACTTTCGACCAGTGGTGCCCCGAGAGGTTTTCACCAACAAGTCTCTCTCATTTATTTTTCTTTACTTACCATCGCCTTACAGTGCCCGTGAGGGTTTTCACTAATAAGATTCTCTCATTTTCTTTTCTTTTTTCTTTTTTTTTTTCCTTTACTTTTGTGAGAAACTTGACAATGTTCTATATCATGTGACAACCGTTGCTCATTGCATACTTCTCTTGGCATCCTTAAAGGCATTTCGGGAGGTCTTAATGTGGAAGGTTTTTGGATAAGGTGGGAAAGAATGGTCGGCATGAAGGCTCAAAGTAGACTCAAAATGAGGGGTTGTAGACTTACAACTCTTGGAATCGACTCTTTCAAAAGTGAAATAAAATTTCTGCCCTAGTCTTAGCTACTGGGGATTTTTCTGGATTTTTGTTTCTTTTTGAATCTTATTTGGTTGGACGGAAGCGTGTAAGGCTGCCTACGTATCCTCTTTTTTTTTTTTAGGAATCAGGTCTAACGTAGTTCAAACATCTNTTTTTCTTTCTTTTTTTTTCAAAACAAATTGCCCAAGCTTTTATTTTCTGAGGGCATGGACCTTTGACTGTTCTTTTTTCTCTCTCTCTTTTTTCATTTGAACTTTCTAAGAGCTGCCCCAGTTTATACTCTTGGGGCATGGATTTTTTCATTTTTTTTATTTTTTACATTTTCACTCTTTATTTTTTTCATTTTCTCTCCTTTTTTTTGGACTTTTGACTCTAAACTTTATTCCAAGAGAGGATGGTCAAATAAAATAACACAGGCTCAAAAGGGGTAACAAAGGGTATAAAGTGCTTGGGTAGCAGAAAAAGGGCCTCCCGACCTCGAGAAATGCCAAAACATATTATCTTTTTGCGATCATAGCATTGATGAACATGTCTATTTTCTTGGTGTATCATGGTCGAAAGACATTTTTCATCCATTAATGCCAAACTTTTGACCAAACTTCAATTGATTAAACATCCTCAAGCCCAATCTTCACAATGATTTGAAGGTGAATTTTACTCGACCTTAGTTCCAAAGTATCTCAAGTCTTTATTCATCCTCAAAAGTGTCTCTTTCTCACTTATCTCATTCAAGACTAAATCAGTTTTTAAAGATCTGGCCAAAATTTCCGCATGCATGTCATATCACTAAAACTAGCAAGAAAGGAACTAAGCATGGAATGACACAAAAGGACAAATTGTATTTCATTGAGTAAAGGACGGAATGGCTTAACAACAAGACAAACAACCTAAAATTCGAGTTACAACCCTAGAATAACCCGGATAATGAAAATAGCAATAAAATAGACAGACAAAACTGACCCAAACAGAACAGAGGGATAGAAGGATTTGACTCAATAAAACAAATAAAATCTGGATCAAAACCCTGAAATAACCCAGATAATTGAAAAAATATCAAAACAAGCTACCAAGATTCCTTCCTAGTGAGGAGGGAATGGCTTTTCAATTGCTAAGCTTGACATTTAGCCACAAATTTGCTCATCAGAATCAGCAGAGCATTCTCCAATTGCAAAATCATCAACTTTAGTTAGCAAGTTCCCGAGAGGATTCTCATACTCCCTGTCACCACGCATCATCCCCAAGAAGTGTTCATCATCATGTGCAGGTAAATGATTCTGCGTGATATTCTGGGTGTCAGTGTCTTGGATCACAATCAGATTTTCCTGGATCATCCTTTCTATTTCTCTTTTCAAATCCCGACAGCTTTCAACATCGTGCCCCTGGGCATTGGAATGGTATTCACACCTTTTAGAAGGGTCAAAGCTTCTTGCACGTGGATCCACATGATTTGGAGGAATAGGTGCAATCATGTCATAATGCTTTAATTTCTCAAACAAGATTGCATAAGACTCTTCTATTGGTGTAAAATTATCTTTCAACCTTTGTTCCCCTCTATACCCTTTGCCCGGATGTGGGTTATAGGGCACTTGGAAATTTTGTAGGGGCTGGTGGAGATTTTGCGATGTTCGCCTTCTGGGGTGTCTTGGTGGCTGGACAACATACTCAGGTGGAGCAAAAGAGTATTGTGGGTTCTGAGGTGGATCGGATTGCTCAGGGGAATCATCGGAAAACAGACGAGGCTGGTCATACCTTCGAGATGTTCTCCTAGGACCTCTTCCCAACACTGATATCATCATGATTTCTTCATCTTTATCATTCAAGTCACTAAAATTACCAGATTCAATTTGAACAGCCTGAGTTGCAGCTTTGAGAATCGCTTGACTTATAATTCTGCCTGTCTTAAGGCCATTCTCTACCATTTCTCCCATTTTGATTGCTTCCGAGAAGGATTTGCCAACTGCGAACATCATGTTTTGAAAATAATCTGGCTCTTGAGCCTGAATGAAGACTGTGATTAGCTTGTGGTCATCCATGGGTGGCTTAACTCTAGCCGCTTGCTCTCTCCATTTAATGGCATATTCCCTGAAACTTTCAGTTGGTTTCTTCTTTAGGTTGGAAAGGGAAATGCGGTCTGGGGCGATGTCGATGTTGTATTGGAACTGTTTGACAAAGGCCTGGGACATGTCATCCCAGACATACCAGCGAGACGTGTCTTGATCCATAAATCATTCGGAGGCTACTCATGTCAGGCTTTCCCAAAAATAAGCCATTAGCAATTTTTCATTTCTTCACGCACCTCTTAGCTGATTGCAATACCTTTTCAAGTGAGCTATGGGGTCGCCGTGTACATCATACTTTTCAAATTTAGGGATCTTGAAACCAAGTGGAAAACGAACATCGGGGAACATACATAGATCCTTGAAGGCAATACTCTTCTGACCTGCCAACCCTTGCATGTTTTTCAACTGTTGTTCTAAGCTTTTCAGTCTTTGGGTCATTTCATCATGTGCCATCTTTCGGGCAGGCTTCTCAATCTTTGCAGGAAGATCAAATAAGTACGAGTGGTACTCAGGAGAGTGGTATTGTTCTTTCTGGGTAGAAAATTGTGACTCATAAGGTTTCCTCTGCACCACCGTCGGCTGTGGGACAATGAAAACAAGCATAACAACAATTCTTGTCTGATTG
Source organism: Nicotiana knightiana (assembly GCA_005239525.1). Taxonomy (NCBI): domain Eukaryota; kingdom Viridiplantae; phylum Streptophyta; class Magnoliopsida; order Solanales; family Solanaceae; genus Nicotiana; species Nicotiana knightiana. The sequence goes on along the minus strand of ML382803.1, from coordinate 5,007 downwards.
GTTGTCAATGGAAAACTTTGAGAGCATGCAACTGGAGTTCCATCTATGATCGTACAGCTATGATAAAGACTGAACCCAGGTGGATAGGATTGATCAAACAATGAGACCGAAATGGTAGTTGTCGAGATGGGTGTGAATTCTAGGAAACCCTGAACAGAGAAGGGCGGCCCTTGGCCATTGGCCCATGCTTGACACATTTCAGACATTTTCTGTTTCAGTACTCTATTTTCCTCAACCACAGTAGACTCTTGTTGAAACCTCTGACCCCGAGTCTCACGAGCACTCGTAACGGCTTCGATGTCAGTTGTCACTGGCATTTTCTCTTGGACCTTGTGAATTGTGTTGCAGTTTACCACAAACCGACCACCTCAAAAGATTTCTTCAAAATCCAAAACAAAAGACACGTTAGAATGGACTCAATCGGTCCTTATTATCAATTTTGTTTTTGTTTTGATTTTTTTTTCACTTTTTTTTTCTATTTGAAATCATTCGATCGAACCTAATGTGGGTTGCCTACGTATCATGACGCCGCATGAATCAGATCTTGCGTAGTTCAGGAAGATCAGGCATAAGGGACATAAACTAACTCTTTTTTTGAATTTTCGAATTTCTCTTAATTTCTGAAAGAAAGACTTATAAAGAAGAAAGAAAATATTTTTTGATTTCGATTTTTTTGTTTTTTCTTTTTTTAGAATTTTTGAAAAGAAAGACTTCTAAAGAAGAAAGAAAATATATATTTCTTTTTTTTGAATTTTGAAATAAAATATTCTAAAGAACAAAAGAAATATTTTTGGATTTTTGGACTTGTATTTTGAATTTATGAAAGAAATACTTCTAAAAAAAAGAAAATATTTTTGAAGCTTGAATTTTCTTTTCGATTTTCGAAAGAATGAAAATATTTTTGGACTTTTGATTTTATCTTTTTTTTTATTTTGTTTTTTCAAAACTTTTTAAAGAAAAACTTCTAAAGAAGAAAGAAAATATTTTTTTGGATTTTTGATTTTTGTTTTTGAATTTTTGGGAAAAAGACTTTTTTTTTTTAAAAAGGTAGAAAATATTTTATTTTTTTAGATATTGATTTGATTTTTCTTTTTGAATGAAAACTTATTAAGATGAAAGAAAATATTTTTGGTTTTTAAATTATTTTTTTTATTTGGATTTCCTAAAGAAAGACTCCTAAAAAGGAATTAAAGAATTTCTTTCTTTTTTTTGGATTTTTGAAAATTGGGGTCTCAAAGAAAGATTTTCCATAGAAGGTAAAGGAATTTTTTTTTTTTTTGGATTTTCTTTTTTTTTTTTTTGAAAATTGTGAAAAAGAAAAAGGTAGAAAATATTTTTGGGGATTTTTTTTTAAATTGGGGCCGGAACCGATGAGGTTTGCCTACGTATCTCACATCCGATGAGAATCAGACCCGCGTAGTTCTGCCAGTTTTGACGAAACCGGGAAAACATTACTTTTGAAAACATTCACTTATTTTCTTTCTTTCTTTTTCAGGAGAGTTTCAGCATTTTTCAAATACCTACCTCTCACTCTTGATTTTTCTGTTTGTTTTTATTTTTAGCCAGTCAACATACAAGCCGAAACAAATAAATGCATATGTAGCAGGCAAGATGCATCAGGATAGTCTTTCATTTCGGGTACACATGTCCTAGACGGACTCAACCCCTGTGTTGAGTCCCCTAAGTCAAATGCACATGATGCAAATAAGTGTTCCTACTAGGGATCCGGCATGAGGTTTTATTATTCTAGGTTTAAACCTGGGGTTTTGTTCTAGACCAAGCTTATCCGAGTGGACAGCTCGAGCCGAGGTCTGGGCAGCGTACCTGGAATACAGAAGCTTCACCGGCTTTGCAACTTATCTGTACCTCGTTCTAAAATTTGGATATGACTCTAACAGAAAAGAAGTCATACGAAGTGCACACTTCCCAGATGATTTAGAAGACTCAGAGAGAAAAGGGTTTCGGCACAATTTATATACAGTTCAGATAATATCAAAGCGGTAAAAAGCGACATTTAGCACGTTAGGTTTAAACATGTAAAAATCATATATAAAGCCAAATAAAACAGTTTATTCTAAGCTCGAATTCTTAAACCCTGAACCAGAGATTCTGGGTCTAAATCCCCAGCAGAGTCACCAGAGCTGTCACACCTCCTTTTTCCTCCGGTAAGGGTGGACTAGGGAGTTTTTACAATTAAAGTGACATTATTCAGATTTGGGATTTATTTTAGTTTTCAGAGTCGCCACCAGGATTTTTGACGATGTTCCAGGACACCGTTTTATTTTTAAAATCCTAAACCGAGGAAATTTTGACTCCGTTTTAAGTTGTCTACGACCAGAAATCCGAGTAAGGAATTCTGTTAACCCGGGAGAAGGTGTTAGGCATTCCCGAGTTCCGTGGTTCTAGCACGGTCGCTTAACTATTAATATTTGGCCTAATTGTCTGATTAATTACATATTCTAAACCTATTGTGCTTTTTATCCTTCTTACTTTTTAGCCGCTTTTTAATATTTATGAAATTATTTTAATACAAGTCACGATGACGCGCACTTGATATTTTTGGACACGTTGCAAACCGCGCCACATGAAATGTACCCGCGATTTACAACAATGATTATTTTAATTAATGTTTTGAGTTAGAGTCAGGGACATGAGTTGCCACACCCGAGTGTAGATTGTATAGTCATAACTATCGTCATGACAATTAGAAATGCCTATTTGAGGCAACGTTTGATTATTCTTTAAATTCTATAATTTTTATCTAAAAGAGGTATTTTTTAGCTTACAGGATATGTACATAAACTGTTTTTTATATTTATGGACTTATCTTGGAACAAGTCACGATGGCGTGCACTTGTTGTTTTGGACACATCGCAACCGCGTCACATGAAATGCACCCGCGATTGCTACGTGCTTATTTTTTATTATTGTTTGAAGTTAGGGTCGGGTCACATGAAGTGCACCTGAATTGGAAATTACGTATCACGACTATGCTACGGGAACCGTACCCATAGCCATGATAATTTATTATTAGCCACGCTTAAAGCAAACTACGCAATTGAATTATTTTTCTAAAATCAGCTAGTCTTTTTTAAGTTAAACTAAAGTACTGAACATTCACATAATCGAGGGAACCATCCCCACACACCCATGTATTCTTATTCTGTTAACAAACACAGTGAATTCATTGAAGCTTTGAATTAGTATTCCTAGTTTTATTTTTATAACATCTCATGAATGAATTTCAACTAGAAACCTTCTATTAATGAACTGAATCTTAGGTGAAACTTGAAATTGGTCATTTCTGCCGAAGAATTTTATTAATGCGACAAATTAGAACAGTGACGATGGAACTTTAATCATGTTTCTTTCAAATCCTAACACAATGCCACACTACTGATTTACGACTTGAATTAATTAAACTAATTCAAGGAGAGAGTCAGTAGCACACAGAACCAATTGAACAAAGAAGATATGCCAAAACCAATGAAAAATAGCAGAATTCACGACAACAATTACATCACAGACTGGTATCACATAAATCAGCTCATAAACATTCCCAATCTAACAGAATCTCAACTATCATTGTATTTCGATCAACACCATAATATGATAAGGGGTAAGGAGATGAACCTGGATATGGAAAGAAATCTTTCAATTAATTTTGTTTGGAAGTAGATACACTTTGAGGCAGCCATCAGATCTTGAAAGAAAAAAGAAATAACAAACAAATTCCAACAACACGAACTGAAACAGCGACTCCGGATCCCGACGACGACGAGCTCGAACACCTTCAAGCTCGATCGAGTCCTCAAATTGAACTCTGAACTTTATGGAAACAAACTTGCCCTGACCATACTGACTCCTACCTCCCTGTTTTTCTATGCCTATGCGTGCATGTATCGTTTTTTAGTTGAGAACAAAACAAAGCTCAAAAATAAATAAAAAACGGGTTCTGTGACGAGTCTTTTTAGGGGTGGATGACCGACTCCTAGGGGGCTGTTTGGAGTAGCTTTTAGAGGAGAGGGTGCGGTGCAATTGTTTTTGGGTGGTTTCTCGCTTTGACGCCGGCTGTTGTGAGGTGGAGTAAGGTCGGCGGCGGTGATGGGCGATTGGTTTTTGTGGTGAGGAAGATGAAGAGTCGTGCGTTGAGGGCTGTATTTATTTGGTTTCTGTTTTTTAGAGTGAAAGGGTGAGGAAGGAGGGGGTGTGTACTAATGGGTGGTTGGCGAAGAAGAAATCTAGGCGGATGTCTGCCGGCGACGGTAGCTTAGGTTAGGAAGTGGAGGGGTTCGTTGGTGTTGAAGGGGTGATATCTCATCTCCTCCTAGCTGTGTGTGTGTGTTTCGGAGAGTGTGGTCAAAAGGGACTGGGGAGGGCTCGTTTTCCGGTGAGTATTTAGGCGGAATGGAGGTGGAAGGTTGCTGAAGAGAAATGGGCTGCTGAAGGTTTGAGGTGGGCTGTCCGGCGTGAGGGGGTGGTTTGTCGCTGGTCTTAGGGGGTGAAGGAAATGGAGAAGAAGAGGGGTCTGTTTTTTTTTTAGGTGAGAATGAGGAGGAAGAAGATGAGTTCAGGGGAGGGGTGCCGCTGCCCCTAATTATGTGTGTAAGGGTATGTTTTTTAAGGTGTAGTCTTTTTGTTGATGGTTTTAAGGTATAAGAAGGAGTATTTTAGGTTAGTGGGTATTGGGCTAAGGGGAATGGGCTTGGGAATTGGGTTGGGTCCAGGTCTGGTTGGATTTTTGTTTTGAGCTAGGAAGACTAAAAAAATGATATAATGTGTTTATAAAAAATGAAATAAAAACTTACTCTTAATTAATCAAAATATATTACTAAAATAAAACTAAATATTAAAAGTGAAACTATTTTCTTATAATTTTAGTTTTTGTGATAAAATAAAGTAAAAACTAGTTAAATAGCGATATTAGACCTAAACTAACTGCAAAAAGTAAAACCCTAGAGAGAGAGGCTCTGGCGATTTGAGAGGCGATTAGGGCAACTAGAGAGA
>ML382802.1:180468-230670 GCA_005239525.1 Nicotiana knightiana | reverse complement strand
ACAAAAAAAAAAAATCAGCTCCATAAAATTAAGGTATAGATGACAAAATCACTATAGAACTAAACCCTAACAACCGATCAAAAAAAAATAAAAAAAAATAAAAACATGAGTATCACAAAAAAAAAAAAAAAGATGAAAATAACTGTAATGTACCTGTGATTATATATAATATTGTTGGAGAACAAACAGTTGAAGCGATGAATATCAAAGCACAACGACGATCGTAAAGCGAAGAACGGGAGAGAGAGAGAGAAAGAGAGTATTTGTGAGTACACGGTATAGGAATGGAAGTAGATGAAGCTTGACTACTTGTAAAAGGGTAATATTGTCTTTTCGAAAGGCTTTTAACAAAAAAACGGGTACCGGTGCAAACATAAAAACAAAGCGGGTACAAATTAAAGAGAGGCGCCTAAATAGGGCGCCCCGTGTAATTTTTACACTTTCTTGCATCCTATGAGTTGGGTCGGTCCAGGCCCTTTCCACTTGGTCCATTTTCCAGCAAAAGGACAGACAAATAGAGAGGAAATGGCGTGGGGTAGCCACAATTTAATGTGATATTTATTTTTTATCCAGCAATTCTAATGTTGAGCAAAAATAACCACTACTCTATTAATATTAATATGAGAAGATATTTTTACCCTTTCTTCCATTGCTTTTCTTCCCAAACCCCATGTCATTTCTACATAGTAGAGCCTGCGCATATGTGGTGGCCCAGTACCCTAGTTCATGTTTCGTAATGTGAAGCATTATTTGTAATGAAATTTTTACATAGATGGTCTCTTTACATATTTGTCGAAGATACATTTGTTCTTCAATATTATTATGCTAATACATAATAAAATATTATTGTAAGTTTATACACCATAAAATACCATCATTATACTGTACACGTACACATTTACACATATTTGTAGTTCTGAAGTCTTGAAATTAAGTTCAAAAGTTAAGGACATGTAGTCCTAAAATCCTGAAGTTACGTTCAAAAGTTAAGGATAGGCAGTCCTTAACTTATAGTTACAAGTTCAAAAGTTAAGGACAGGCAGTCCTTAACTTACAGTTACAAGTTCAAAAGTTAAGGACACTTGATCCTGAAGTTTGAGTTCCAAGTTCAAAAGTTAAGGACACTTTGTCCTGAACTTAGACTAACAAGTACAAAAGTTAAGGACATGCAGTCCTTAACTTACAGTTACAAGTTCAAAAGTTAAGGACAATAGGTCCTTAACTTATACTTACAAGTTCAAAAGTTAAGGACACTTGTTCCTCAACTTTGATTTATAAGTACTAAAGTTAAGGACACTTGGTCATGAAGTTTGAGTTCGAAGTTCAAAAGTTAAGGATATGTAGTCCTGAAGTTAGGTTCAAAAGTTAAGGACATGTAGTCCTGAAGTCCTGAACTTAGAGTTCCAAGTTCAAAAGTTAAGGACATGTAGTGTCCTGAACTTAGAGTTACAAGTTCAAAAGTTAAGGACATGTAGTCCTGAAGTTATGTTTAAAAGTTAAGGACATTACCAGATGGGCATTTTCGTCCGGACAGTTAAAGTTTATTAAAGTAGTGACTAAAAACTAAAGACATTTTAAACAGTGACTATAAAATAAAGACATCTTCTCTTAGTGGCTATTTTTGCACATCGCCCTCAAATAGAATTGGACGAGGAAGGGAATAATTCGAAGATTATTGGGCTTTTTGTTTGCTTATATACGAGATTTTAATCTTATTTATTCGATTTTGTCTTAATTTATTTAGTTACAGAAAGTTCTAAAGTTTTTAAAAATATATATACAAATCCGGTCAAAATCTATAATTTTCTACAACTTAAATACAATTTTTTTTTACAGAATTCAGTCAAAAGCTACAATTTACATACTGTTTATATACAAAAGGTATACAATTATATTATTTGTATATATTTTGTATGTCGTTTGAACATCCGTCATACATAATATATACAACTTGTTTATGTCTTCTTCTTCAAATTATAATCTTAAATTTCAATTAAAATCAACTCGAATCTTCACCAAAATCACTCAAAATTGAGATATAAACTCCAAAGGATATCCTCAATCATTTGCATCAACACCCAATTCAAATAAATAATAATTTCACCAAATTTAATTTTTAAATTAAAAGTTTCAACACTTTTTAATGGCTATGAAGGGAGTTTAAACTCATATATTGTACTAAAAAAATAATAGGCTCTCATCCATTTAACTGGAACTCAGATTTCCTCATTCAATTGCTTTTCCTTTGCTTCTGCTGCTATTGTTGGTTTCTATGAGATGATAAATCATGAAATCCACACCATTTCCACATATGCTATAATCCTCAATTACTTGTGGATAGCTGAAACTCATCCGCAAACCTTTCTTACGTTTCTCACTTCGGGGGAAGAAGAGGAAAGAAAAATGAGTAAAATTAAAATCTAGTACATTATTTTATAGATAAAATTATAGAATAATGCACTCTATAAGTTAATCTTGCGCACAATTTTAGCCCAGTTATAAATTTGTAAATATATAACCAAATATTAATAAGATCTTTTTTTTTTCTCATCCCCTCTAACTATAGCAACCTCATATTTTTTCGTCACCTACCTACCCCTACCGTAGCTCTCTCCTCATTTTTCACCCATAATTAATTAATACAAAAGAATCATATGCAAACAAAAATGAAAACGAATCAGTTCCCAATTTTTAGTGTAACCATTGATCGAGACACTCAGCCAACACTCATCCGTGCCTTCTCCCATAAACAATACTTCTCCAAATTGTTTTTTTTTTTCGTTTTATGATTTTGTATATCTTCAGGCGTAAAATATCCATGAGTTTTTATTCTCTTTTTTTCTCAAGTTTATACATACCTATCACAACTACAAAATGCAAAAACAGACACGAGAAACCTAAAATCTCATCTCCTTTAATGCTAAACTTGTTAAATTTCGAAAATGATTTTGTGAGAAATTTGGAGTGGTTATTATTTGAACTGATTAGAAATAGTTTAAGTAGGTTGTATATGCTGGAGATTTGGACTAGTTTTATACAAGAATTGTAAACGAAAATCGTACAAAAAGTTCGTCAGAGATGCTTATACGCTTTTATACAATGTTATACACTTTTATACGAACAGATACATTATGTATATAGTTGTATAAAAGTGTATAAAGATGTATAATCACAGTAGTGAAAATATTCGTGATACACTATGTATATAGGTGTATAAGAAAAATGAGAGGAAGAAGAAGAAGAAAATACGAGAAATTCACCAAATACCTATAAGTAATGTATCAACCTTGTATACAATAGTGTATAAGAGGTGTTTATACGCTATTTATACAATATTATACATTATTATACAAATAAATCTTATCAATGGAACTTCATGGTTCTTCTTCTTCTTCCTTGGGCATCCTCTGAAATTTAACCCGAATCTAGCTTAAATCTACTCCAAATCACTTGAAATTTAAGTTTTGAACTCCTCTTGATGATTCCAATCAATTGGGACAACACCCACTCCAAACAACTAACAAATAGGGAAACTCAATTTCTGAAATCAAATCTTTGAACCAGATTTAATGGTGACTTTTATTTTTTAAATTTTTAGTTAACCATTGAGATCAAAATTACATGTGGAATGACTAATGAGGATAAAGCCGCTGAGACAATGCCGACATCTTCTTTCTAGTTTGATGATCCAACAACCTAATAAGTCAACCTCTTTAGTGCATGACAATAAACACATTTGTCCCCATTCCAATGGAGGAAGTGATCTTCATATGACTCCAAATCTCTTGTAAATTGATTTTCTTCTTCGTCAAAATGGTTATTATCAGCTTTGAATCTGGAAGAAGAATGAAGGAGAATAACAATGATAAAGAAATTTTGGGGTGCAAAGGCGTGACACGAGAAGAAGAAGAAGAAGAACGAAGAAAAAAGATGAGCTAACTGGTGAAAAGTAATTTTCAGGTTATGTACAACCTGAACTACACTGGATAAGGGCTTCAAACATGGGCCATTTTCTGATGGATTGTTGGGCTAAGTGACAAGGTGTGTAATTCTCCCTATTTTATATATAAATGTTAAATTATATGTGCTAATATAATTAAGTGATAACCTCTCTAGAATGGGTAAATAAATTTATAAAGTAGTATAAATAGATAAATATTCCAAGATTATAGTAGAATGATCCACTATTGAATTTCTAAAAGTTTGAAGAGGCAAGGGAAAAATATGTTTTCTGGAAGGTATGACCAGCACCACCTTCTTCTGGTATATACAAATTTTTGGATGTAAAGAATGATCAAAGAGATTGTTCAGTTGCGGGTTTAGAATTTTGTACATATGGGTTCAGACATAAACTGCAGTTTCAGCAGTAGAAGCGTCACTAAGTTAACGAACAAACAATGTTTTTCTTGGTTCTAACATATTTAAAATTTTTTTACCTGCTGATTTTTATTTTGTTGTGAAGCCGCACTATTTTTAAGAAAAAAATTAGATTTATATAAATTTTAATAAAAAATGTATCTACCTTTACAAATTTAACAACTTATTAAACTTCAAAAATTGTTACATAGTTTTTCTGTAATCTATAGTAAAATACTAAATTCTATTTGTAATTTAACTCATGCTAATTGTTAACAAAAAATAACATAAGAGATCTACAAACTAAATTAATATAATAATTCATATTAAAAGTTCTAAAATTATGAAAAAAGCTAAATTAGAATAAAGAATAGCAGAAGAAAAGTAAGTTATAATGACCCGGCCGGTCGTTTTGAGAATACTAGCCATGATTTACTACTTCTCCCGTATCTTTTTCTGCTTATGTGACTTGCCGGGAGGTTCTGTTTGTGGTTGCGGAGTGATTTGGGACACTTAGTCCTTAAAACGGAAGTTTGAGTTCTAGAATTTTGACCGTAGTTGAAACAGTGTGAAGACGACTCCGGAATGGAGTTTTGTCAGCTCTGTTAGCTCCATTGGGTGATTTTAGGCTTAGGAGCGTGTTCGGATTGTGTTTCGGAGGTCTTTAGCTGAATTTGGCTTGAAATGACGAAAGTTGAATTTTTGGGAAGTTTGATCGAAAGTGGACTTTTTGATATCCGGATTTCGATTCTGAAAGTTGGAGTAGGCCCGTAATGTCAAATATGACTTGTGTGCAAAATTTCGAGTCAATCGGACGAGATCTGATAGGTTTCAGCATCGGTTGTAAAAGTTTGAAATTTTAAAATTCATTAAGTTTGAATTGGAGTGTGATTCATATATTTAGCGTTGTTTGATGTGATTTGAAGGCTCGACTAAGTTTTTATTGCGTTATAGGATTGTTGGTACGATTGGTTGAAGTCTCAGGCGCCTCTGGTGGATTCCGGGTGGTTAACAGATCAATTTGGACTTGTTGAAGTTGCAAAATTTCTGGTGTTTCCAGTTGCTAGTTTCCTTCTTTCCGTTTGCAAGGAGAATTTCGCATTCGCGAAGAGTAACTAGAGACAAGAGGGGATTTTTGCTTCGTGTTCGCATGTAGGTCCCGTGTTTGCTAAGCTCTGAGGTAAAAATCCAACACGTTCACGATGAGGGTCCCGCGTTCGCGTAGAGGAAGCTGGTCAACTGAGTCTCCAGACAATTTGTCTACGCGTTCGCGATGATGGTCTCGTGTTCACGTAGGGTCGAGCTGAGTAAGCTTCGCGTTCGCGATGAAGGATTTTGTACTGAAGAAATTTTGTGCTTCACGAACGTGAGGGTTCTTCCGCATTCACGAAGAAGGAATCACCAGGCAGAATATAACATTTCAAAATTGAGAGTTTAGCCATATTTGACATAACTTGAGATAGAGAGCTCGGATTCAGACGAAATTTTGAGGGATTTTCAGAGGCATTGATTGGGTAATGATTCTTCACTTCTTTTTGATTATATCCCACTATTCTATCATTAATTTCACCCTTTAATTTCAGATTTGGGTTGAGAAAATTAGAAAAAAATGGGAAAAATTCTTCAACCAAAATATTGGGTTTTGATTGAGATTTTGACATCGGTTTTGAGTAATTTTGGTACGAGTGAACCCGTGGATGAATGGATGTTCGTATTTTGGGACTTTTACCCGATTCTGAGATGTGGGCCCGGGTCGACTTTTTGGGACAATTTTTGAAATTCTTGTTAAAGTCTTGATTTCATTAATTAGATTAGTCTATTATAGTTGTAATTATTGTATGTAATTATTTTTGGCTAGATTTTGGCCATTCGGAGTTGAATAATCGAGAAAAGGGCATTCTTATTGACTAATTGAGCTTGGTTCGAGGTAAGTGGCTTGCCTAACCTTGTGGGGGGAAAATCCCCTTAGGATTTGGTATTGTTGTGATACTTATGTGATATGTGAGCGCCGTGTATGCGAGGTGAAGAGTGAGTACACGGGCTAATTGTTGTAAAATCTGGTTTTTCACTGAGTAGTAGCATGTTACACCTTAATTGAGTTATACTATCATGTGTACTTATCTTATTTAGCCTAGTTTTCGCATGTCTAGGTGTCTTAAATGCTTATTTGAAATATATCCAGCATGTTTAGTTGAGTTCCCGCCTTTACTTGATTTGTATCAACCTTAGTTGTAGAATTCCGATTGTTAATTTCTTTCTCCACTGATTTGAGCTGTGTGTTTACTTTTGGGACTACAAGGCGGTACCTCGGAATATCCCCCTGCACATTTACTTTTGGGACTACGAGGCGGTACCTCGAGAGATCCCCCTGGGACTACGAGGCGTTACTTTTGGGACTACGAGACGGTACCTCCTGAGATCTCCTTGCATATTTACTTTTAAGACTACGAGGTGGTACCTCAGGAGATCTCCTTGCATATTTACTTTTAAGACTACGAGGTGGTACTTCGGGAGATCTCNCTTGTGGGGAGGAAGAGGGGGGGGGGGATCTCTTTAGGATTTGGTACTATTGTGATATTTCTGTGATATGTGAGCATCGTGTACGCGATGTGACGAGTGCTTACATGGGCTATTTTTTTGTAAAATCCGGTCTTTCATTGAGTAGTAGCCTGTTACACTTTAATTGAGTTATACCAACATGTGTAGTTATTCTGTTTAGTATAATTTCGCATGTTTACGTGTCTTAAATGCTTATTTGAAATCTGTGCAGCATGTTTAGTTAAATTCCTACCTTTACTTGATTTGTATTAGCTTTAACTGTAGAATTCTTGCTGTGAGTTGCTCTTTCCACCGATTTGAGCGGTGTGTTTACTTTTAGGACTACGAGGCGGTACCTCGGGAGATACCCTGCACATTTACTTTTGGGACTATTAGGCGGTACCTCAAGAGATCCCCCTACAAATTTACTTTTGGGACTACGAGGCGGTACCTTGGGAGATCCCCCTGCACATTTACTTTTGAGACTACGAGGCGGTACCTCGGGAGATCTCCTTGAATATTTACTTCTGGGACTATGAGACGGTATCTTGGGAGATCCCCGGTTGAGTACTTACGTTTAGGACTACGAGACGTTATCTCGGAAGTGCCCCTGTTGTTTATCTCGTTGTGCTGTGTTCTTATTTCTCTGTGAATTCTTTCTGTTTAATTCTCCATTTTTCTTCATTTTATTATATCATTTGTCTTATTATTATATCCTAGTAGGACCCGGACCTGACCTCGTCACTACTCTACCGAGGTTACGCTTGGCACTTACTGGGTACCGCTGTGGTGTACTCATACTACTCTTCTGCACATGTTTTGCGTGCAGATCCGGTACTTCTTATCATCCCCGCTATTAGCTGAGAGTGTTTGCTGCTGTACGGAAACTTCAAGGTATATCTGTTGCATCCGCAGACCTCGGAGTCCCCTTTTATTCCCTCCTTTCTGTATTTTCTTAGACTCTGGTGTATAGAGATACTAGTTTTTTCTTTTGTATCTTGTGACTTATGATCACCAAGTTTTGGGAGATCTATGTATACTCTAGTGCTGGGTTATTTGTACATGCCGAGCGGTAATTCATCATTTTATAGCCATTTGTTGCAGTCTAGTTGTTAAATTGTGTTTTCATTTCTGTTATTCTGCAATTTATTAGGCTTACCTAGTCGTAGAGACTAGGTGCCATCACGATGTCTTACGGAGGGAGATTTTGGCCGTGACAAGTTGTTATCAGAGCTCTAGGTTCATAGGTGTCGTGAGTGACAAACAGTTTTAGTAAAGTCTCGCAGATTAGGCTGTGGTGAGTGACAAACAAGTTTAATCTACAGAGACCTCTTGTAACGACCCGACATGTCATTTTGAGAATTTACATTCCGTTCTGTGACATAAGGCCTTAATCAGCTTCACATTATGTATATCGACCTACGTGCATGGTTGGATTCAATTACTAGATGATTCAGAGTCAAATTGGAAGAAGGATTCTAGTTTTTGAAGCTTAGGCGGTGAGAATTTGACGAGAATTTGACTTTTCGTGTAAACGCCTCTTGAATGAGTTTTGGATGATGTCAGTAGCTTCGTATGGTGAATTTGGACAAAGCCGTGAGTCTGGATTCGGATTTGGAGGTCCGTAGGATAATTTGAGGCATTTCGGCGAAAGTTGGAAAAGTTGAAGTTTGGAAAATAGAGAAGATTGACCAATAGTTGACTTTGGTGATACTGGGGTCGTAGTTTGATTCCGAGAATTGGAACAACTCTGTTATGTCAATTAGGACTTTCCTGCAAAATTTGACGTCATTCCGGGTTGGTTTGATAGGTTTCGACACGAGTTCTAGAAGTTGGAAGATTTGGAAGTTCATAAGTTCGATTCATGGTGTGATTTGTAGTTTCGTCGTTGTTTGATGTGATTTTAGGCCTTGATCAGGTCCACTTTAGGTTATTGAACTTATTGGTATGTTCAGACGGGGTCCCGAGGGGCTCGGGTGAGTTTCGGATATGTCTAGGTTGTGTTGCACTCGTTTTTGATATTTCGGTGTCGTTTCTGCAAGCACAAATGGTATCACATTAATCAAATAAGCTCCAAATTCTGTTTTTATTAAAGCATTAGATCCGTATAGTTATTACGGATCTATATAAAAAAGAATCATCGAATTTGGACATTGTATGAGGAAGTTATGCTTATTGAATAAAACTATGTTTGAAGGACATTTCTTTGGAAAAGTATATTTGAAAAGTGTTTATGTTGAAGAAAACTATGTTTGAAGGACATTTTCTTTGGAAAAGTATATTTGTAAAGCATTTATGTTGAAGAAAACTATGTTTGAGAGACATTTCTTGGGAAATTATATTTCAAAAGAATTTTCCATTAAAAAGGATTATACCTTAAAGCTTTCAATATAAAAACTTGCGGGTGAAAGTTTACACTCGAGGATTTTGACCAATATAGTGGGGTTGTTGGCTAAGGCCTGATGTGGAGACTATCGCAGTGCTGAATTACTACTTGCCCTTATTGTATTGTGAATATCCGGACTTGGGCTGTATTCCCGTCTATCCTTCGATGTATTATTTTGGTGATCCGTTATTGTTTACTGTTTTTCCTACCTTATTGTAGTCGTTCTGTTGTTAACCATATTATGTAGATAATAGATAGAGGTTATACTTTCGTTATTTTCTGTATTTATGCTTGTTCAGTTTATTAGACCAATGGGTGTCTTGACTAGTCCTCGTCACTACTTCACTGAGGTTAGTCTTGATACTTACTGGGCACCGCTGTGGTGTGCTCATACTACACTTCTGCACATTTTGTGCAGATCCAGGTATTCGTCTTTAGTAGCTGTGCGGATCCTTGCTGAGGAGACTCAAGGTAAACCTGCTGCTGTGTTCGTAGGCTTCGGAGTCTCCTTCCTATTCCTTATTTACAATGTTTTTACTTACTTCCAAACAGTTGTATTTAGAAGTTGTAGTAAACTCCGTAGAGCTTATGACTTGTACTACCGGTTTTGCGAAAATTGTAAATTCTGTAAAGATTCCTATATCGAGACTGTTAGGTTTCCATTATTATTATTGTTTTTATTAAATAAGTGTTAGGCTTACCTAGTCCCTAAAACTAGGTGCCATCACGATACCAACAGAGGGAAAATTAGGCCGTGACACCTCTGTACTTATCTTCGGGAGGCTATGAAACTGTTAGGAAAATTACATTTCTTTGATTCCTTGTCGTTCAAAAATTGTTGACTTCAAAATTATAAACTTCTGTATTCTATTCTCTCATAGATGGTGAGGACACGTGCAGGCGGATCTGATAACTAGGCACCCGCGACCCTTGCTAGAGCTGCGAGAGGCCAGGGCAGAGGCCGGGGTAGAGGCCGAGGACATCCACGTGGTGCAACCAGAGCACCCACACGAGCTACTAAAGAGGAGCCCCCAGTAGCTCTAGCTGGAGGGCAGGCAGCTGATGTACCTGTTATTGCACCAGCCCTCTATGATACTCTAGCCTAGTTTCTGAGCATGTACAACACCTTGGCTTATGCTGGATTGATTCCACTTTCTCCTGCCACTTCGCAGGCTGGGGGAGGAGCACAGACTCTCGTCGCTCGTACCCTAGAGCAGCGGGTTCAGGTCGACCAGGTTTCAGAGATTATGTCGATGCAACCGGTAGCTATAGTCAGCCCGAGGTTAGGGCAATAGTTTCTGAGGCGGAGCAGCTCAGACTTGAGAGGTACAAGAGGTACCACCCTCCTACCTTCAGTGGATTGGTGCCAGAGGATGCCCGGGTTTTTCTAGAGGTGAGTCACCGTATTCTCCGTACTATGGGTGTAGCGGAGTCGAGTGGGGTTTCTTTTACTATATTCCATCTTAGAGGAGAAGCCTATCGACGGTGGCGTGCTTATGAGTTGGGTAGTCCGGCTGAGGCAGCTTCACTTACATGGACTTAGTTCTCAGGCATGTTCTTGAGGGAGTATGTTCCCCAGAGTCTCAGAGACGCATGGCATGTGGAGTTTGAGCAGCTGCGCTAGGGTTCTATGACCGTGTCAGAGTATGTAGTTCGCTTCAGTGATTTGGCCCGACATGCACCAGCCTTGGTTGCTATAGTTCGAGAGAGGGTCTGTCGGTTTATCGAGGGACTCCAACCCAGTTTCAAGCTTAGCATGGCCCAGGAGTTGGAGATGGAGATATTGTATCAGCAGGTTGTGAGTATTTCTAGGAGATTGGAGGGTGTTCTTGCTCGGGACAGAGAGGAGAGGGAGGCCAAGAGGTCTCGAGAGTCTGGCACATATAGTGGCACTCGTGCCCCAGCTGCAGCTCGTCATGGTAGGGGATATGTGGGTCGCCCTTTTCATTCAGCACTTCCAGCCGCCATTGGTATTCCGGCCCATTCTAGGGCCTTGTAGCCTTATTATGCACCGCCACTATCTAGTGCACCTCCTGCATGGGGTGCTTTTAGCAGTCCGTCCAGCAGACCTGGCCCGGGCCAGCCACAACAGCCACGCCCTCCGAGAGCTTGTTATGAATGTGGCGACACTCGCCATATGTGAGGGATTTCCCCAGACTTAGGAGCGGTTCACCTCCACAGACTTATCAAGAACCGCGTGCTCCACTGGGTCCTCAAGCTATGATTACAACACCAGCTACCGCCCCACATACTCATCCAGCTTGAGGTTGAGGTCGGGGAGGTAGAGGTCGCCCTAAAGGGGGAGGCCAGGGCAGATATTATGCTAATCCTGCTCGTACAAAGGTAGTTTCTTCTGACTCTATCATTACATGTATTGTTCCGGTCTATGATAGAGATGCGTTAGTTTTATTTGATCCAGGTTCCACTTATTCCTATGTGTCCTCTTATTTTCCCCGTATTTGGGCGTATCTCGTGATTTCTTGAGTTTTCCTGTTTATGTGTCTACACATGTGGGAGATTCTATTGTTGTTGACCGTATGTATCGGTCATGTTTGGTTGTTCTTAGTGGTTTTGAGACCAAAGTCGACTTATTATTGCTTAGTATGGTATATTTTAATATTATTTTGGGCATGGACTGGTTGTCGCCCCATTATGCTATTCTTGATTGCCACGCCAAGACCGTGACGCTGGATATGCCAGGATTACCGTGATTGGAGTGGAGAGGTACCTTAGAGTATACTCCCAGCAGAGTTATTTCATTTCTTAAAGCTCAATGAATGGTTAAGAAGGGGTGTGCACATATCTAGCTTATGTGGGAGATGTCAGTATTGATATCAGTTGAGTCAGTTCCAGTAGTGAGAGATTTTCCAGATGTATTTCCAACTGATCTTCCAGGCATGCCGCCCAACAGAGATATTGACTTTAGTATTGATTTGTTGTCGGACACTCAGTTCATCTCTATTCCTCCATATTGTATGGCTCCTCTTGAGTTGAATGAGTTAAAGGAGCAGTTACAGAAGTTGCTTGGTAAGGGCTTCATTTGGCCCAGTGTGTCACCTTAGGGTGCTCCGGTCTTGTTTTTGAAGAAAAAGGATGGTTCTATGTGTATGTGCATTGATTATCACAAGTAGAACAAAGTTACAGTGAAGAACAAGTATCCATTGCCTCGTATTGATGACCTATTTGATCAGTTACAGGGTGCCATGGTGTTTTCCAAGATCGACTTACGTTCAGGCTATCATTAGTTAAAGATTCGGGAGCCAGATATCCCGAAGACTATGTTCAAGAGTAGATATGGTCACTACGAGTTCCTTGTGATGTCATTTGGGCTGACCAACGCCCCAACAACATTTATGCACTTGATGCACAGTGTGTTCCGACCTTATCTTGACTCATTCAACATTGTTTTTATTGATGAAATTCTGGTGTACTCCTAGACTCAGGAGGATCATGAGTAGCACTGGAGGACTGTGCTTCATACCTTGAGAGAAAAGAAGTTATATGCAAAATTTTCCAAGTGTGAGTTTTGGCGAGACTCAATGGCATTTTTGGGTCATGTGGTGCCGAGTAATGGATCAAGGTGGATGCGAAGAAGGTGGAAGCAGTGTAGAGTTGGCCCATACCATCCTGTTCTACGGGGATCCGGAGTTTTCTTGGGTAGGCGGGGTATTACCATTGATTTGTAGAGGGTTTCTTATCTATTTTAGCACCTATGACGAGGCTGACCCAGAAGGGTGCTCCGTTCAGGTGGACAGATGAGTGTGAGGAGAGCTTTCAAAAGCTTAAGACAACTTTGACTACAACCCCAGTATTGGTACTACCTAAAGGTTCGGGGTCTTATACTGTATATTGTGATCCGTCACGGATTGGTCTCGGCGTGGTGTTGATGCAGGATGGTAGGGTGATTGCCTAAGCATCCAGATAGCTGAAGGTGCATGAAAAGAACTATCCTGTCCACGACCTTGAGTTAGCAGCTATTGTTCATGCCTTGAATATTTGGTGGCACTATTTGTACGGTGTCCCTTGTGAGATCTACGCCGATCGTCGGATTTTGCAACATCTGTTCAAACAGAAGGATCTTAAATTGCATCAACGAAGATGGTTAGAGCTGCTTAAGGATTGCGATATCACCATTTTGTACCATTCCGGAAGGCCAATGTGGTGGCCGATGCCTTGCGTCGCCGGGCAGAGAGTTTGGGGAGCTTAGCATATCTACCAGCAGTAAAGAGGACATTAGCGTTGGATGTTCAAGCCTTATCCAACCAGTTTGTTAGATTGGATATTCTGAGCTGAGACGAGTGTTGGCTTATGTGGTCTCCCGTTCTTCTCTTTATGATCTTATCAGGGAGCGTCAGTATGATGACCCCCACCTGCTTGTCCTTAAAGACACGATTCAGCACGGTGATGCTAAGGAGGTCACTATTGGAGATGATGGTGCATTGAGGATGCAGGGCAGGCTATGTGTACCCAATGTAGATGGTTTGCGTGAGTTGATTCTCCAAGAGGCTCACAGTTCACGGTACTCCATTCATCCGGGTTCCACTAAGACGTATCAGGACTTGACCGGGGTACGCAATTTACATCGCGGTTCTAGAGGGCCGTACAACATGAGTTAGGTACTCGGGTTGAGTTGAGTACAATATTTCACACTCGGACGGACGTACAGTCCGAGCGCACTATTCAGATACTAGAGGATATGCTCCGGGCATGTGTGATGGAGTTTGGGGGTTCTTGGGATCAGTTCTTGCCACTTGCAGAGTTTGCCTACAAAAACAGTTATCAGTCGAGCACTCAGATGGCACCGT
This sequence comes from Nicotiana knightiana, assembly GCA_005239525.1. Classification (NCBI taxonomy): domain Eukaryota; kingdom Viridiplantae; phylum Streptophyta; class Magnoliopsida; order Solanales; family Solanaceae; genus Nicotiana; species Nicotiana knightiana. The sequence goes on along the minus strand of ML382802.1, from coordinate 216,585 downwards.
ATGAGGCTTTGTATGGTAGGCGGTGTCGGTCTCCAGTAGGTTGATTCAATCTGGGCGAGGCTAGGTTATTGGGTACAAACTTGGTTTAGAATTCTTTGGAGAAGGTTAAGGTGATTCATGATCGAATTCGCACATCCCTGTCCACAAAGAATAGTAATGCGGATCGGAGGGTTCGCGATGTTGCATTCATGGTTGGAGAACGGGTCCTGCTCATGGTGTCACCCATGAAGGGTGTTATGAGGTTTATAAAGAATGGCAAGCTGAGCTCAAGGTTTATCAGCCCATTGGAGGTGTTGCGACGTGTTGGGGAAGTTGCTTATGAGTTTTCCTTGCCTCCAACATTCCCAAGGATTACACAGATTCTAGACAAGATGGCCGAGTACAACCAAGTTTGGTACTCAGAAGATACCACATGTGTAATTGCATACGGTACTCCCTTTCTGACCAACATGATTAAGGAAAACCAAGAGAGAGACCAATTAATTGCTGGGATTGCCACCAACGTTAATGTGTTAACCAAGATATTCACGGAAAGCCAGACAAAGAAAGTAAATGTTGTGGAGGATATGCAACCCACGGTGAATCAAGAGTGTGAGGAAGAAAACTTAGTCCATAATTCTCAAGGTGGTTATCGAAAACAAAATCAATGGAGTCCTAACCCGAAAGGTCAAGGCCATCAACAGTGGTGCAATGATCAAGGTGGATCAAGTCAAGGTAGTTTGAGCAACAACAACAACAACTATACAAACCGGAGTTCAAACCCCTATGTTCCACCAAAGGGGCAATACTCTAACTCCTCGCATTATAAGGAAGGTTCTTCAAGTGAGTCCAAGTTGGAGGGCATGCTTGAAAGAGTATTACAAAATCAAGAAAGAGGCAACACTACAATGAAAAACATGACAGAACTTGTAGGGTCACACACCGCATCCTTACAAAAGCTAGAAATGCAAATGAGAGATTTATCAAGAGATCAAAATCCAAAGCTAAAGGGCACAATCCCAAGTAACACAATTGCAAACCCTAAAGGTAATGAGAGTGGCCCAACCTCTCATTGCATGGCAATCAAAACGCGAAGCGGGAAGGTGCTTCAAGGAGAAAATGAACAAGTGGTTGGAGTAGACAATCTTGAGCAAGAGGTTGAGGCACAAGTTGAAGTGCCAATTATTGTTGAAGTTGAAAAGCTCCCAAAATAAGTGCAAGTCCAAGAAGCAAATCATGGAGAGGTAAAGGAAAAGGTGAAAGAGGCACCAAAATCTCTAGCACCAATTCCTAGACCTCCCCCTCCGTTTTCTCAAAGACTTTCTAGGAGGATTTATGATAGAAAACTCGAGAAATTTTATGACATTCTCAAGCAATTATCGGTGAACATACCATTCGTGGAAGCCTTTCAAGAGATGCCGGGTTTTGTTAAATACTTAAAGGACTTGATAACCAAGAAAAGAACCACCAAGAATGAAGTGGTGAGTGTGACTCACCGGGTTAGTTCCATTATTGCAACAACCCCCGTTGAAAAGAAAGAATACCCGGGAGCATTCACTATTCCATGCACTATTGGCTTGCGGGATTTTGCAAGGGCTCTTTGTGACAATGGGGCTAGCATTAACTTGATTCATCTTGCTATTTACAAGCAAGCAGGGTTAAGCATCCCGAGACCTACAAGCATAAGATTGCAAATGGCCGATCGTTCAATCAAAAGACTAGTGGGAATTGTAGATGATGTCCTAGTGAAAATGGGAAAGTTCCTCCTCCCGACCGATTTTATGATCCTCGACTGTAGCGTTGATAAATAAATCCCTATCATCTTTGGTAGACCATTCCTTTCTACCGGAAGAACACTTATGGATTCGGAACGAAATGAAATCAAGTTCCAAGTTAATGATGAAGAGGTCACCTTCCAAGAAAGTAAGTGTATGAAGTTGCCACATGAATATGAAGGCATCTCAGTCATTGATGTTGTTGATGAGGTAGAGGACACAAGTGAGATGAAGATGGAAGAAGAGTGCCTAGGTGAGGCTTTGGCGGCTATATTGGTAAATTTTGATGGTGAAGACGTGAAGAGGTACATAGAATCGATGAATGCATTAGAAGGACGTAGGTCCTACACTTATGCACCAAGGAAGCTTTCTCTTGACTTAGAGAATAGAGCCACTCCCACCGCAAAGCCTTCAATTATTGAGCCACCATAACTTGAACTCAAACCACTTCCACCACACTTAAGGTATAAATGTCTTGGCTCTAATGACACTTTACCAATCGTTTATTCTTTGTTGAATGATGTGCAAGTAGATCATTTATTGAATGTACTGAGGGAACATCGACAAGCCATTGGGTGGACAATAGCGGACATCCGAGGGATTCCCACCAGAATTTCCGAGCACAAAGTACAGTTGGAGAAAGGAAGTAAACCTAGTGTGGAGAATCAAAGAAGGTTAAACCCTTCCATGCAAGAGTTGGTGAAGAAGGAAATCATCAAGTGGTTAGATGCCGGGGTAGTCTACCACATTGTGGATAGTTCTTGGGTGAGCCTGGTGCAATATGTGCCAAAGAAATGAGGCATGACCGTGATCCAAAACGAGAAAATGAGGTCATCCCAACAAGGACTGTGACCGGATGGAGAGTTTGCATGGACTACTGGAAGGTTAACAGTGCCACTTGCAAAGACCATTTCCCTATGCCTTTTATTGATCAAATGCTTGATCGGCTAGCGGGAAGGTCATTCTATTGCCTCTTGGATAGATATTTCAGCTATAACCAAATCAATATCGCATTGGAAGATCAAGAGAAGACAACATTCACTTGCCCATATGGCACTTTTGACTTTAGCCGGATGCCATTTGGGCTATGCAACGCTCCAGATACCTTTCAACGGTGCATGATGTCGATCTTCTCGGACTTGGTGGAAGATTTCCTAGAGGTGTTTATGGATGATTTCTCGGTAGTAGGTGACTCCTTCGAGCATTGTCTTGACAACCTTAGAGAAGTGCTCCGAAGATGTGAAGAAACAAACCTTGTGCTAAACTGGGGGAAGTGCCACTTCATGGTGGATGAGGGAATTGTTTTGGGCCACAAAATTTCCAAACAAGGCATAGAGGTTGACCGAGAAAAGATTGAAATCATTTCTAAGCTTCCTCCACCCATTTCAGTAAAGGGTGTCCGGAGTATTTTGGGGTACGCCAACTTCTATAGGCGTTTTATCAAGGACTTATCAAAAATTGCAAACCCCATGAACAAGCTCATTGAAAAAGATTCTATGTTCGTGTTTGATGAAAAGTGTCTCAAAGCATTTGAGGAATTGAAAGTAAAGCTCACCATGACACCTATTATTGTCACACCAGATTGCTCTCTTTCATTTTAACTCATGTGCGGCGCCAGTGATGTAGCTATTGGGGAGGTGCTTCAACGGCATAACAAGGTCCTTCATCCTGTCTACTATGCAAGCAAGACACTCAATGGTGCTCAAATGAATTATACTGTGACCGAGCAAGAACTTCTTGCCATTGTCTATGCTTTTGAAATTTTTTAGGCCTATTTGTTAGGATCCAAGGTGATAGTATACATTGATCATGCTGCTCTTCGCTATCTCATGGTGAAGAAGGATGCCAAGCCAAGATTAATTCGGTGGGTCCTTTTATTTCAAGATTTTGACTTTGAAGTCAAGGATCGAAAATGAACATAAAATCAAGTTGCGGATCACCTATCTAGGCTTGAAGAAGTAGGAAGGACAAAAGAGAACTTTGAAATCAATGAGGCTTTTCCAGATGAGCACATATTGGCATTTTCTGACACATTCGCTCCTTGGTATGCCGATATTTCTAACTACTTGGTTAGCAACCTTGTCCTTGATGGGTCGGAAACATATCAAAAGAAAAATTTCTTGCAGGAATGTAGGCAATACTATTGGGAAGAGCCCTTCGTGTTTCGTATTTGCGCCGAAAAAGTCATTCGACGGTGTGTTCCAGAAGATGAGGTAATGACAATTCTCAAGGCATTCCATGACTCACCGGTTGGGGGTCATCATGGAGGAAATCGGACGGCGGCAAAGGTGCTTGAATGTGGATACTATTGGCCATTGATCTACCATGATGCAAATCAAATTTTCAAGGCTTGTTCTTAATGTCAAAGGCAAGTATCAATTTCTAAAAGGCATGAGATGCCTATGAATTTTGTAATGGAGGTCGAAATCTTTGATGTGTGGGGGATCGATTTCATGGGTCCCTTTGTGAGTTCTTATGGAATGAAATATATCCTAATGGTAGTTGACTATGTCTCCAAGTGGGTCGAGGCAATTGCCTTGCCCAACAATGAGGCAAGGAGTGTGACCGTATTCTTAAGGAAAAACATATTCACACGGTTTGGTACTCCCCGGGCCATCCCTAGCGATGGTGGTTCTCATTTCTGAAACAAGGCTTTCACCGGGCTGCTCGAAAAGTATGACGTAAAGCACAAGGTGGCCAGACCTTATCATCATCAGTCGAGTGGTCAAGTTGAAGTTTCCAACAGGGAGATTAAGAATATCCTAGCCAAAACTGTCAATGCAAACAGGACAGACTGGTCAATGAGCTAGATGATGCATTGTAGGCATATCGCACAACATTTAAGACTCCTATTGACACTTCACCATACCGGTTAATCTTTGGTAAGGCGTGTCATTTGCCTATGGAACTTGAACACAAAGCCATGTGGACTTTAAAAAATTTGAATCTTTACTGGGCCAAAGCTGCTAATCTGAGAATGACACAACTCAACGAGATGGAAGAATTCCGTTTTCATGCTTATGAGAGTGCAGCCATGTATAAAGAACGAATGAAGTTTGTTCATGACAAGAAGATCCTGAAGCGGGAATTCAAATCTGGTGACTTGGTTTTTCTCTTCAACTCGAGACTCAAGTTATTTCCGGGCAAACTCAAATCCAAATGGTCTGGCCCGTTCAAAGTTGTGAATGTGTCCCCTTTTGGTTCTATTGAATTAGAGTCGGAGGACGGCCTTCGAACTTTCAAAGTAAACGGCCAACGGGTTAAGCATTACCTAGGCACAATAGGAGACAAGACTTGGTATAGAAATTTTCTCAAGGATTGTCCAACCCCCAGCACTGAGTATCCCAAAAGGGACCAACATCGTCGTGCCGCGACGTTAAATCAAGAGTTTCATGGGAGGCAACCCATGTGTGGTAACATTTTTGTTAGTTTTCCTTTTCTGTAGATTTAGTTGTTAGTGTCGAACAGGTTGACATGTGTATTAGATTGCATGTAGCCCAAAATACCATGAAACAGGGTGCAAGGACTGAGGTAAGTGAAGAAATAGAGGAATCAAGGATTTGCGGCAACTATGCGGTCGCATTATGACTTTGTGAACAACATAGTGGTCGCATATACGATAAGTTAAATTGGGAAGCCGGGTATGCAAAAATGCAGGGATGATTCTAGTTTTGTGGTCCACATAGTAAGTATACGACCGCAAAATGCATCGCAGAATGGAGGTAAACAACCCAGCCCTAAGATCATCGCATAATGTGTTATGCGACCACTTGCCGATCGCAGAACACCCATGTATAATTCCCTACCCTTCGCATACTTTCAATCCCAATCGCACACAAACACTTACAATTCTCACAAAATCAAGGAGAACAAATGAAAACCCAAAATATTTTAATCACACACCAAGATCACACAACAACGACCAGCACTAAGGAATTCATCTTGCTTGTAACTCATATTCTATCTCCGTCTTATTCCTATATCTGGTATGTGATTTCTTTTTTCTTTCCCTTTTTTTGTTTGTGGATTCATTGCATAGTGTCCAGTACTTGAGCTCCTTAGCTCATTTTTGTTCCCAAATGTGTGCGGTATGAACCTGTGTTGGAAATTTGTGGGTGAATTGTTGCCTTAGAGTGATAGGAGTTGTTAAGGGGATCTTGAACATTGAGGAATATGACCTTTGCGGCCCGTATAATTGGTTTGCGGTCCGCAAAGTCATCGCAAAAGAAACCCTAGGTTGCCTAGTCTAAGTGCAACAATGCGAGGAATTATGCGATTACAAAAGTGTTTTGCGAGCCGCATAGCTACCGCAAACACGGTCATATAAAAAAGCTTTTCTGGGTGAAATTATGCGATCTCTTTGCGGTCGCAAAACCATGTTTGCGATTGCATAAATCCTTCAGTGTGGGGTGTGCAAATATGCGATGAGTTTGTGATCCGCAAAGTGGATATGCGACCGCAGGATCCATCACATAACTTGTTTATCTCTGTTCTCCTCTACATGCTTTTAATGTTATGCCCACCACTCACACACTGTTTTATTGCAGAAATGGAACCAAGGAAAGGTATAACAACGCGATTACCACCTGCTCGTGAAAAGAGAAGAGCTACTCTAAGCCAACAAACACAACAGTCTAAACGTCAACGGCCGGAAACCACCCGCAACACTTCTGAGCACTCCTCCCAGTCAGAAGAGGAGGGGGAACAGACTGACATCTTTCCATCAGTTGACTTACAAGCTGAAGCAAGGCGGAAGAGTGGGGAAGATTTGAGATTTGGGGTCCCAGGCTCATGGAACCTATACAAAGAGGGGATAAAGAAGAGAAACATTCTTGAGGAGAAGCAGTTTAGCCTGAATGGTCTGAAGGCGAACTACCCTCACATAATTGAAAACATTCATAAGAGGAAATGAGGATTCTTCACGGACACCATTCTAGTTCGAGGGGTCAGGTTATCTGTGGCGCAGGCACCATCAATGATCTATTCTTTGAGGACTGGTCATCAGGCACATCTGAATATGATGCGAAAGTAACCAACAAATATAACGAGCGTGCTTGGATCACATCCGTCATAGCAAAGGGGACCCCCTCTTGGATTGACCCGCGCCACAAGATTTACAAACTGGATCTCACCCATGAGGCCCGATAGGAATTAGATAGACATCAACATTGAAAAAGACCTAATCATTGCATGCATCATGTCGGGCAGCAAGATCAATGTGGGACACATTATCCTCAAGGAGCTGGGAATCAGGGAAAACCAAAAGCAAACATCTCTTCCTTTCCCATGTTTGATCACAACTCTTTCCAAAGCTGTAAAAGTTCCACCTGTCCCGAAGCATGATCGATGTGAGAAAGCTCTCTAGTGTATTGAAATCACTCAGATAAGTGATGTAGTAGACAGGGAGACAAACATCCGACTTGAGACCTTACTCCCTCACTCATCCGACTCACCAGCACCTGCTCCTCTCCCCCATCACTGCCTGACACTCCTACTGCTCCTGATGCTCCAGCTGCTTCCTCAACCATTCCTCAGCCAAGTAGTGCACAACCACCTGTTCCCCTGCCTGCTATCTCAAAGCTGGGTTTACTAGCCCAGCATGCCACCGCCAAGGTGGACCGGCTGACGAAGGAGCTCCCCAATCTCATCAGGCAAGCCTTGGCACCCATCCAAGCCTCAGTGAATGCACTTCAACAACAACATAAATCATATGAAGATCACCTTACGAACTTTGAAGTGCGACTTAAAAAGGTCAATCAAGGCGAGGTTGGAGATATGCCACAACTCAGGAAAGATGTTAGTGAGCTTAAAGCGAAGCTGTACAAGCTGCAGAACTTGGAATTTGATTTGACTTCCCTCCTTCTGGAGGGGGGTGAGCAGGGTGCAGGCACCTCCGTTCCGGGCTTATATTTGGACTTTCTCAAACATAATGACAGCCCTGGAGGCACACGGTGCCGAGACTTCAAGGAATCCAGCTACTATTGTCCACATTAACACTCTTCAGAGGAGGATTCCGGAGAGTCGAAGGAGAATCTATGATGGAACGACTGATGATGAGGAAACATATGAGGACGCAATGTTGGAGGAGACTGAGAATCAACGGGATTCTAAGGGTAAGCAGGTGGTTGCTTCTACAGAGGATGCTCCTACAAAGGCTCAGGTTACAGAGGAGGTAGACGTAAAGAGAGCAATTGCACGTTCACTTGCTGACATGGTCGCCAAGGCACATCCAGCGACCCCACATACATCACCGGGAGAGTCCAGCAACTCCCAAACTCGTGTTTCAGCCTCACAGCAGGTGGAGCTTCCTGCTCTAGCTTCAGAGACCACTACAACACAGTCTGAGGCTCAACTTGCTAGTTCCACAAAGCCAGGAGTTGATCCTACAGCTGCCCAGCATGCTCCAGACCCTCCGAGCGCTTAGTGCGCCCCAGGAAGCCCCTAAACTTTGCTTTTCAATTTTTAAGCATTGTGGACAATGCATGATCTTAAGTTGGGGGTGGGATATCTATATTTTGTGTAAATATTTGTATGAAAAATTGTGCTAAATCCTTTGTCTTTAATAGCATAGACTAGTAGCTAGTAATGAATTCGCGAGTTCTTTTCCAAGGGTGTAATAGTAGAACCATGGCAGTAGCATGGAAAGTTTTGACTTGTTTGGTGTGATTGTATAGTTTCAAGCATGTAAGGAATTTTTTGTGAATAAATTGTACCCTTCCTTATTTGGTATATATAAAAAAATGTTTTTATGGTTAGTCATTCTTGTGAACTTGAGGCTCGCTCTTTGACTTACTTAGAATCTTACATATCATATGGTAAAAGCTGTGAGTTGCCTTGCATTCACTTGAGGGATGAAACTATGTTGAGTGGAACAGTTCATGCGTCATGAGTGAGTAAGGATTTGTGTATATAATGCGCATGCTTAACTTGTGATGTCTAGAACTTGCCCGGTTGGTTTATTTGTGAAAATCTCAGGCTAATGGTTAGACGCTAAGATGATCTTAGGCTATCTTTGTGACTGCTAGCTAATTTTGACCAAAAATTGACCTTCATGGTACACAAATTACCCTAGTTACCCCCGTTGAGCCTTTAACCTTTTCTTTGACAAACACATTACAAACATTTACCCCATTGTGAAATAATTCCTTCGTTTGAACCTAACCCTTCTTGAACGAGTAAGAATGAGGCTATAAGCCTAAGTTGGGGGTGTCGGTACAAAGTGGAAATTGGAAAGGTTGACACTGTTCCTCAAAGTTGTATATATAAGAAACTCAAGCTCTGAAAAGAAATGCTTTTATAAAAACAACAAAAAAAAGAGAGAAAAAGTGGAGTCTTGAAGAAATTTAGGAAACACTTTGAGGTGGTTTGATATCGGTAACTCGAGGTCAATAAATGCTATGTAGTAATGAAGCAAAGTATATGTAGAGTTCAAGGAGGGTATAGCCACTACGTTCCCAAACATTCATCCAACCTGTCCCGAAGCCTACATTAAAACCTGTGAAAAGTCCTAGGTGATGTACATCCAATCGTTCCTGAGATAGAAACGAGTTAAAATAAGGGTAAGCATATGGACTAATACTTGTAACATGTACCTTTCGTTCTGAGTGAAAGAGTGTTTGATTACATCCCCAATAAATATGTGTGAGTTGGGGATTTTCTTTGTTGTGAGCACGCATGAATTGCAACATTTAACAGAAGATAGGTTCTTGAAGTAGAATACAAGTGCACTTAGCTGAGAGTAACATTTTGTCAGTTTGGTTGAGGCTCAAAGTTCACAAGCTGATTAGTCGCTTTGTTAAGTGATAATTGTTTTCCAGGAAGGGTAAATAAATGAAGTTACATGCTTGTTAACTGACAATCAAAACCATCCACAATCACTACTATTTCGTGACTTCGGTAAGAGTTTACGATAGAATAATATTTATTCTAGTTGCTTGAGGATAAGAAAAAGTTTAAGTTGGGGGTGTTGATGTGCCGTAGAATTTCGGCACATTTGATACCAATTATATAGACTTTAGATCATATTTCAATGCATTTTGAGTAAATTCTTATGAAGTTTTGATGTTTTGCAGTGCATGAGGCCTGAGGACCCAAAAACACGGAAAATAAGTCAAAAAGCCACAAAAGAGCTGAAATGAGGCAATTATGCGGTCACATAAATCACAAACGGACCGCAAAATAATTGCAGATTGAAGCAGATGTTTTGGTAACTGAAGAGGTGAAAATGCGGTCGCATAACACCTATGTTTGCATAACTGAGATCGATGAAGCTGAGAGGCACTTCTGCGGAGGAATATGCGGTCGCATAATGGTTATGCAGACCACATAACTGAAATGCGACCAAGAACTGGGTTCAGAAACTTGAAGATTATGCGATGAATTTGAGGATATGTGGACCACATATGTGTTCTACGACTAGTATGCAGTCGCATAACTGCTATGCAGGGACATTTTTGTCCAATTTTGGCTCCGACTTTAACCCCACTATAAATAGATTTACTAGGGTTTTTATGTGTCAACTTGTCTGAAAAAGAGACTACAATTGAAGGCATTGAATATTCATTATTTTGGAAACTTTGGAAGAAAGATTCTTGCACTTTTGTAAGTATTATGACTTTAATTATTGTTCTATTTTTGTATTTTAGTATGAGTGGCTAGTTTTAAATACTAAGTTTGTGGACCCTAAATGTGTGTAATATTAATGAGTGTTTACCATTGAATATATATATATATATATAATGGTTGGTTGATATTTATTTACTTCTCATTCTTCATTTATTGTTGGTGGCATGGGGATCTCTCAAACTTGCATATCATTATTCAAAGGCGTCATGGTTCGGAGGCACCATTTTCATGGCCCGAGAACACCATTTCATGGCCTGCGAATCCCTTACAGCTCAATTCATGGCCCGGGACATCATAGTATAAAGACGTCATCCTCAACCGTCCAAAGAAAATTAAGGGAATTTGCATCACGTTTAAATTAACGCAAAGATATATGCTTTTAGTACATATTTTATTTGCAGGTAACCTGATGAGCAACCATTACCCCAGCGGGAGCAATCCCACTCCATTTCCTTCACACTATTTCAAACCTGACCGCTCACCGTAACCATTTCACCTATTCAAAACCTTGTGTCCGTTCTTGTGATAACTTCATTGGTATATTTCGCCGGTGAATCCAGAACTACACATGGCCTTATTCCTGTAAAACCAGGGATATGTAGGCAGCTCGGAAACCAGAGTGCAGCCTATGTCTCTCAAATCACCCTACTCGATCGAAATTGGCCATCATATCTTTACCCGATAACTCTTTCATCCTTCCCGGGTAAAGAGGGGCAGCTATTGATACCCAATTTTCCCTATATTATTTTCAAATGCATATATATCTTCAAAACAATGCATGAGCATCGATTAATATTTTTTCATGATTTCTTCATTTTAAAGGATTTTTAATTAATTTATCCCAGTATTTTTATTACGTAAATAATTACTAATTTCATCAAAAATGGTTTTATGATAATTATATTGCTTAATTTTATCATTTATATTTATACTAAGTTTTAATTATCTCATGAATAGCCACATCTACATTTTAGGGTTATAATTGCAATGACTTTGCAATAATAGCCCATGTGTGCATAATTACCTTATTTCACTAGAAAATAACCTTTTATTTTTTTAATAATATTAAGTAATTATTTTAAACCATTTTTTATGCATAAAAATTATCTTTTATAATTTATTAACTATTTTTACAAATTATTTATCAAATCAATTGAGTATTTAACAAATAGCCTCTAGTGATTCTTAGCCCAAATATTACCCCCAGCCCAATTAAATTTACATCCCAAATACCTTGACCCAATCTTTTAACACGCCTAACCCCCTTAGATTGAATCCTGGCCGTTGATCTTAAAAGATCAATGTTCCCGGATCAATTGCCCTTTTTAATTACCCCTAGTCATTTTTCCAACCCTCGCCGCCCTTGTTTCCCTATTCTTCTCTGTTATCTCTGAAACTATCCCTAACCCTAGCCGACGTCACCGGAAACCCTCTGTTCCATGGGGTTTCCCTTTGATTTTAGGCCCCGGCCAGCCTCCTATCTTCACTGGTTGTTCTATTTTGTTGTTATTTGAAGGAATTCGAAGAGATTCAACTCAGATTTGGTCTAAACCTTTCATTTTCTCGATGAACCTGCCTGGGTTCATCTCTGTGTTTGTGACTACTACTATCTTCACATCTATGGCTTAAACCTCTAGTTCCAAACCAGATTTTCTTTTCTCACCTCGGTCCATTTTTCAAAACCCTAACTCTCTTTCTACTTGTGTCTGTTCAGATCCTTGTAGATCTGAGATGATTTTAAGTTTATTTGATGTTTCTCTTTAAAAACCTTATGTTTTTCCTACTATTAACCGATTTTGGCGTTTCTCTAAAACTAGGGTTTCGTTTCTTTGCGTTTCTGCAAAACTCTTCTAAAGAGTTTGAGTGTTTAATTTCGTTTCTCTTTGTTTGCTTGACTAGTTTTCATATCTATGTTATAATCCCCAGGGTTTCGGCTTATTTCACTGATTGTTTCAATATTTGCCCGTTATTCTTTAGTTCTATCAATTCAAGGAGATTGATTGATTTTATACACTTAATTAGGGTTCAACTTTATATCTCTCTGCTGAAATTGGTATTTCTCTGTGATTTTTTTTTTACCTATTTTCCTTATTTGTGATTCACAAATAGTATTACTTGCCTTAATTAGTTTACTAGCCTAATTTATGGGATTTAATCATTTTAACCGGCCCCTAAATGTCTCTGATTTATTTATTTACCTTTATTAAACCTCAATTTGGGTTGTTAATTGATTCTCCCTATTTTGAGGGGTCTTTCCCGGATTCTGTTGAGTTATTTGATTGAGTTTAGCCCCAATTAATTGGTTAATTTTATTCGCATGCTTTATTTGTGAACTTTAAATTTTCTTTGCCTTATTTGTCTACTTAGCTGAATGCTATACGTCGCGCCCCCCTTTTTTCTCACAGAGTCTGGGTTCCAACATTTTTGGGACAACTCCTTTTCCTTTTGGGAAGAGAGATGGAAATTAAAGAGTCGCCACCTAACGGATTTAAGGTGCGTTAGGACACCTAATGCAAGTAACTCATATAAAAAGATTGGCGTTACCAGAGATTGGGTAGGGGATTGAAATTACCTCGAGGGGAAAGTGTTAGGCACCCCTCGAGGTCCACAACGGTGGGTCCCGACCAAAATCATTTTTTGGATTAGTCATTAAGCAAATAAAACAATTTAAGCACATAGAGATTATTAAAAACAATAATAAGGGAGTGCCTAGGCTTATTAGCCTATAGGATCACATCTGTGCAATACCCGGCAAACCTTCCTCAACTAGAGGGGTTACACGTGGCATTAGCGCACATGTCATCATATCCTTTACTACCCAATTAACCCCCCCCCCCTTTAGCGGTTATAAGCGGTTTTAATTAGACGAACTCTATACGTGCATTACCCGTCCCTTCCTTAATGTCTAGAGATGTTTAGGACCTCTAATTCAGACAATTCGTGACTCTCCTGAGGTGCTTAAAGTAGAAAATCTAAGCGACAACAAAGAACATATAGGACTGTCAAGTAAAGAATAATTAAGGGGCTAATGTTTACCTCCAAAAATAAACAGATAATTAGCACGTCTTAAACATCAAGATTTCAGATATTTCAAAAAAGTCCTAGAACAGGATATCTAGGTGAGCATGACAAGCAGAGAATATGCAGCATTATGTTAAGGCGAAGTGATAGAAACCTAATCAGTTTGCCTACTGATTTTAGGACTTGCTGAATCTGGGCAGTTTACAAATAATTGAAAAAAGCACAGTTTTACCATTTGCATGATTTCAATTACCCTACAGGCTTGCCTAGGCGTGGATTCGAGATGTCCTATAAACATGATATCTAAATATTAATCAGAATCTTAATACTAACAAGCGGTTTTAAACAAGCAGTTTGATTTCATGATGTCCTATAGGCATGCTGTCTAGGTGTTGAAAATTACGGAACTGATTTTATACATTTATCTCTATAAGCATGATAACTGGGCGTTGGGACTGCTTTTTATACTATCTAGATATAGGCGTAGTATTCAGGTGAGGGCAATAAAAGTCCTAAAACATGTTTTCTAATGCACAAAGGAGAACTTTATGAATATGATTATTAGGCAGAATTAATAACAACCTAGTGACAAGATTTCTAAGCAGGCATGCTATACGCATTATCTTTTAGAAAAGCATAGGTTTTAGAACAAACAGTATGATACCTATGAACATGCTTTTTAATGCACATATGATCATAAGAGCATGATTCCTAATGCAATCAAATAGTCATAGTAATCCTAAGAGTATGATTTCAACCCAAGTGCCCCCACAAAACACATATGAAAGTCCCTCCCATATTACTATCATCCCCAAATATCTTTTTACAAGGATCATTATTACAGATCATTACATAATAAATAAAAGTTATGCTATAGGGAGCCTGAATAGGCCCAAAGTGAACTTGGAGGGTCAGGCCTTCAAACAATCCAAGGTTCCATAGTCATGAGGTCCAATAGGGGTATTCTGGTGTCTCAAAGTTCCCAAAGGCCTCAGGGACCCCGGTCAATGTTCGCACCAAGATCCTTTAAAGAAGGACGTTTTTTGTGCAGTCCTGAAGAGTCGGCGTAGTGTGTTAAGAGTTCGGAGGAATATCATGGATTACTAGGCATTACACACACTGTAGGGGCAGAACTTAAGTAATCTAAGAGTAGAAGTGAGAGTGCTTGACATAGTGGAAACAGTTTTAAGAAAACATTCCAGGAGTAAGACAGTTCAGTGGTAAAACATTTAGGAGTGAAAATGGTTTAGAGGTGAAAACATATTAGGAGTGAAACAATTTAGAAACATTCTAAAAAGGGGTTCAACAAACAACATCAAGTATAAATAAAGTCACAAAGCTTCATATTTCCCAGATTCAACTCAGTTTGTTAGTTAATTTTTAAGTGAGCATACAACATGCTGAAAACGAACAATTACACAAAAGGGAACAGTGGTTGGAAAACACAGGAATTGGTCATACCAATTGAAGTCAATTAGACAGAAAAATAGGAGTCCGAAACACAAAGTAAACATGCTAGCTTAAGGAAATAAACAAGGAAGATTGAACCTTAAACATAGAAGTAGACATGTAACAATAAACAAGAAAGATTAGAATTTGAATACAGAAGTAAACATGTTTAATTAAAGTGATCAACAAAACTAAACATGCTGGATGAAACAATTAACAGGAAGAATGAAACTTAAATAGGAGTAAACATGTTGATGAAGACAGCAACAGGAAAGGACACAGAGTTAAACATGTAGTAGTTAAACTAGTACAGAAGAGACATGGGCTTAACAGAAGTAAAGCAACAAGAAGCACACAAAATTGAATTTCATAGTATAATGAACGACGTTAGGAGTAGGAACATACAAGTTAAAGGAAGTAAACAAAAGTTAGAGTAGGCAAGATTCAATAGTCTAGCCTTGACTTTCAGCCGGATAGACAAGCAATGAGCACAAGTAGCAGAGAGATGAGAGCAAAGTATGTGTGTGAGTGTGTGTTTTCTGTGAACTATTGTTCGTGTCTGAAGAATTAGAATGAGAGTGTATATATAGAATTTAAGGAGGTAAAACAAATAAGGTAATAAAGCAAGTAAATATAATCAATCAGTTAATTGAGGCTAATCCCAATTAATTTGCACAAACAGATCCGGGAAGGTCATTTTAGTACAAAGAGAATCCATTACCAGCCTTGATTGGGACTTAAATAAGGTAAAAAATCACTTATTGACCATTAATTAACTAATCAATCAGAATAAGGCAAGTAACACTAATTAAAGGCCACAAATAAGGAAAGTAAGTAAAAATCCCAAAGACTACTGGCTTTAACGGGAAAAATTGGTTCAAAAGCCTAATTAAGTAAAAAATCCCAAGGACTACTGGTTTTAACAGGAAAACTGGTTCAAATACTTAATAGAAATCAATCAGTACATTGAGTTGACAGAAATAAAAAAATAATGGGAAGAAAATTGCAGAGATCAGTGTCACAAATAGAAACAGCTAAGGTTTAAGCATATACACGAGAATCAATCAAGCTAGTAAAGAAACCATTAGTTTAAACACTTGAAAGTAAAAAAAAAAAACCTTTTGAAAAAAATGTTGGACGAACCCTAATTTCAGCAAAGATAATGGAATCAGAATAACATTAGCAAAATAAAAGAGTTTTGAGGAAAAACACCAAATAATACTCTAATTGTTTCACATCTACAAAGATCAGATCAGGTTCAAGCATTCGTAAAATTAGGGTTTTCAAAAATAACTGAGATGAAAGAAACTCGATTAAAAGCCATAGATTCGAACTAAAAAGGGGAGGAAATCAGTAGTCACAAACGGGAATGGCCCTAGACAGTCTTGTAAACCAATTTCGGCCAAAAAATCAAGTTGAATCTTCTTGAGATTCTTTTAAGAACCCATTTAACCAACAACCAGAGGGTGTAGACGGCTGGTAAGGGTCGGAGAACACACAAAAATTCCATAGACGGGAGTTTTATCGGTGACGACGATTAGGGTTTAGGGGGGTGGTCGAGAGAGAATGGAGGGTTGGGGGAAATGATGACAGCGGAAGGGAAAGAATGAAAGGAGGGTTAGGGTTGTTGGTATATTAAAATGGTAAGTAAGGTTGTGGACCGTTGATCTAAAAGATCAACGACAACGATTGAACGGGGCTATTGGGTCGGGCAGGTAGAGGTTGGGCCTGGGTGAATTGGGCTGGTGTATTAAGGGATTTGGGCTAGTGTATGGTGGTTAATTAAAGTAATTAAGAGGCTATTTGTTAAATACCCAATTAGTTGACAAAAGTAATTTATAAAAATAATTAACGGATTATAAAAAATGATTTTCCTGCACAAAAATGTTTTCAAATTATTATTCGATATTTAAAAATACAACAAGTTGTTTTCTGGTAAAGTAATATAATAATGCATGCATGGGCTATAATTGCAAAGTTATTGCAATTATAACCTAAGAACTGTAAATGTGGCTATTTGTGAAATAATTTAAGCTTAACATAAATATAAATAGAAAAATTAGACCATGAAATTGTTATAAAGTTATTTGTAATGCAGTTAGTAATTATTTATCTAAATAAAAATACTGGGATAAGTTAATTAAAAACCTTAGAAAAAGCAGAAATTATGAAAAAAATATTAATTGATGCTAATGCATAGTTTTGAAGGTATATATGCAATTCTAAAAATATTATAGGGAAAAATTGGGTATCAACAGCTGCCCCTCTTTACCCGGGAAGGATGAAAAGAGTTGTCGGGTAAAGATATGATGACCAATTTTTGACCGGATAGATCGATATGAGAGATATAGGATGCAATCCGGTTTCTGAGCTGCCTGCATATCCGTAGTTTTACAGGAATCAGGCTTCGTGTAGTTCTGGATTCATCGGCCGAATATACCGATGAAGTAACCACAAGAACGGACACGAGATTTTGGAATATGTGAAAAATGGTTATGGTGAGTGGTCAGGTTTGAGATGATTTGAAAGAACAGGAGCGGGATTTCTCCTTTTTGGGGTAGCAGTTGCTTATTGGGTCACCTACAAGTAAAGAGATACTACGAGCATATATTTGTGCGGAAATTTAAACATGATGCAGATTCCTTTCAGACCATGAGAATTGTCTTTGGATGGTTGAGGATGACGTCCTTAGACCATGTTGTCCTGGTCCATGAATTTTTTAGTGAGGGATTCGCAGGCTATGAAATGGTGTTCTCGGGCCATGAAAATGATGCCTCCGAACCATGACGCCTTGGAATAATGATATGCAAGTGTGAGAGATCCTCAGGCCATGACATGGTGTATTCCGGCTATGAGGATGATGCCTTTAGACAATGACGCCTTTGGAAAAGTTGGCCATCTTTCAACCCATGATATGCAAAGACATGATGCTAGGGGCGACAAGACAGGGCTTAGTCTTGTATGAATTTTAGGGAAGAGCTTAGCCCGAAAGAAGTGAAAATAGATAGTACCGGAGAGACAGTGCTTAGTCTCGGCAAATAAAAGGCAATGATTGGCCTCATGCAAATATGGAAACAGATCGTAGTCTCATGCAAGACTTCGGGACAAGGATTAGTCCCATTCAAATGGAAGGCAATGCTTAGCCTTATGCAGATATGGAGGCAGGGCTTAGCCTCATGCAAATATGGAGACATAGCTTGGTCTCATGCAAGGTTCGGGACAGGGCTTAGTCCCATGCAGATGGAAGGCAGTGCTTAGCCTTATCTAGATATGGAGGAAGAGCTTAGCCTCATGCAAATATGGAGACAAAGCTTAGTCTCATGCAAGGTTCGGGACAGGGCTTAGTCCCATGCAGATGGAAGGCAGTGCGTAGCCTTATGCAGATATGGAGGCAGAACATAGCCTCAGGCAAATATGGAGACAAAGCTTAGTCTCATGTAGATAAAGCAAACAACAGATGATAGCAGAGTATTCTTGGGCAGTAGATTCAGTATCATAGTTGTCATGAAAGTTGTGATTCCGAGGTGTGCATATTCTTTGTTCCTGCGTCCAAAGAAAAATTGTGAGCTCTGTGAGAGGGGAGGTCGATTCGTGCCTCCGTCGATTTGCTTGACTTGCTTTTCTCAGTCTGAAGATCCTGTTCAAATCATTGGGGGTAGCGTTTGCTAAACATAGTTATTTCACAATCAATCATGCATAGTTTTCAAAGTCATAGTAAAAAATAAGTTTTTTTTAGAAATTGGTTAGATGAACCGGTGACTTTGACACGATCCGAGACATCCCGACTTCTCTTTCCGTAGAATTTGGAGGGTCCTCCTCAAAATCCAGCCCCAGTTAAGCCGAACAAACATTTCTGGCTGTTGTATATGTTGCGATCGGCTGAACTTACTTCAGAATTTTTAGGGTCCTCAAAATTCTGCCCCAGTTTCTGATTGTGGGGGTGGGGAATAAGAGTTTTATTGAATTGTAACCAAACCTACAGGGCTGCCTATGTATCCCCTCTTAAATGGGAATCAGGTCGAGCGTAGTTCAAATACATCATATGTGGAAAACATAAATAGTTGCACATACTATCGCTTAACTGCATCTGAATTGATTCGTTTTGGCCATACTTCTCCGTCCATTTCTGCGAGTATGAGGGCTCCCCCTGTCAATACTCTGTGAACCATGTAAGGAACTTTCCAGTTGGGAGAGAAATTCCCTTTGGCTTCATCCTGGTGCGAAAATATCTTCTTCAACACCAGCTGCCCCATTGTGAACTGTCTTGACTTGAATCTTTTGTTGAAGGCTCTGGCAATCCTGTTCTGATAAAGTTGTCCGTGACATACTGCATTCATCCTTTTTCCGTTTATGAGGGCTAACTGCTCATAACGACTCTTTATCCATTCTCCGTCGCTGAGCTCAACTTCTTGTATGATCCTCAAGGAAGGAATCTCTACTTAAGCAGGAATAACCGCTTCAGTACCACAAACCAGCAAATAGGGCGTTGCCCCAATTGACGTGCCGATTATGGTACGGTATCCCAGTAAGGAGAATGGTAGTTTTTCGTGCCACTGCTTGTGATTCTCTACTATTTTCCTCAGTATCTTCTTGATATTTTTGTTGGCGGCTTCCACGGCTCCATTCATTTGAGGTATGTATGCTGTGGAATTCTTGTGCTTGATTTTGAAAGTCTCGCACATGGATTTCATCAGCTCACTATTGAGATTGGCGGCATTTTTAGTGATGATGGATTCTGGAACTCCGAACCAACAAACAATCTGGCCGCGAACAAAATCTGCCACAACCTTCCTGGTCACTGCTTTGTAAGATGCTGCTTCGATCCATTTGGTGAAGTAATCAATAGCTACCAAGATTAATCGATGCCCATTTGAGGGGGTTGGCTCGATTGGATGAATTACATCCATTCCCCAGGAGGCGAATGGCCAAGGTGAGTTTGTTGCATTGAGCTCATTCGGCGACACTTTTACCATATCTGCATGCACTTGACACTGGTAGTATTTTTGAACATATCGGATGCAATCTGTCTCCATGGCCATCCAGAAATTGCCGGCCCTAAGTATCTTCTTGGCCAAGACAAAGCCATTCATATGTGGGCCGCATGTTCCGTCATGTATATCTTCTAGCAACTTAGAAGATTCTTTCGCGTCGACACACCTCAATAATCCCAAATCAAGAGTTCTTCTATATAGGGTTCCTCCGCTGTGGAAGAAATTATTGGACAACCTCCGAAACGTGCGTTTCTGAGTATGGTTTGCATACTCTGGTTATTCTCCCTTTGTCAGATGCCTTTTGATATCGTGGAACCAAGGCTTCCCGTCTGTTTCTTCTTCAACATGAGCACAATATGCCGACTGACTATGGATCCTTACTGGGATATGATCAATGAAGTTCTTGTCTGGATGTTGTATCATTGATGACAAAGTGGCCAATGCATCGGCAAACTCATTTTGAATTACGGGAACATGTCAAAACTCTATCTTTGTGAACCTTTTCCTCAATTCGTGCACATCATGCAGATATGGTAATATCTTGGAATTCTTGGTTTCCCATTCTCCTTGTACCTGGTGCGCAAGCAAATCAGAATCACCGATCACCAGCTGCTCCTGAATGTTCATGTCAACAACCATGTTGAGTCCTAATATGCAAGGCTCGTATTCCGCTATGTTGTTGGTATAAGGGAATCTGTGTTTTGCAGATACCGGATAGTGCTGACCAATTATCGGTTCCAAAATGGCTCCAATGCTGACTCCTTTGAAATTCGCCGCTCCGTCAAAGAACATTCTCCAATCGTCATAGGACTCAGCAATTTCTTCACCCGCGAATAGTACCTCTTTATCGGGAAAATACGTTTTCTGAGGTTCGTATTCTCCTTCCATAGGGTTTTCAGCAAGATGATCTGCCAGTGTCTCTCCTTTGACTATTTTCTGAGTTACATATGCAATATCGAATTCTCTCAACAGGATTTTCCATTTAGCCATCTTACCGGTGTGCATAGGTTTTTGAAAGATATACTTCAAAGGATAAATTCTCGATATGAGGTATGTTGCATAGGCACAGAAGTAATGTCTCAGCTTCTGAGCTATTCAGGTTAAAGCGTAGCAGGTACGCTCCAGCAAGGAGTACCGTGCCTCATGGGGGGTAAACTTCTTACTCAGGTAGTAGATGGCCTATTCTTTTCTCCCTGTCTCGTCGTGCTGCCTCAGAACGCAGCCGAAAGCTACATCTAGTACTACAAGGTAGAGTAGCAATGGTCTACCTGGCTCTGGCGGGACCAAGACTAGTGGTGTTGATAAGTACTCCATGATCTTGTCAAAAGCCTTTTGATTATCTTCGGTCCAACTAGTTGCAGTATCTTTCTTCAACATCTTGAAAATTGGCTCATACATAACTGTGGATTGGGCTATGAATCGGCTGATGTAGTTTAACCTTTCCAGGAAACTCATTACATCCTTCTTACTCTTTGGCGGTGGTAGCTCTTGGATGGCTTTGACTTTTGAAGGATCCAATTCTATCCCTTGACGGCTGATAATGAATCCCAATAACTTTCCGGCAGGAACCCCGAATGCATATTTTTTGGGGTTTAACTTCTGGTTGTACTTCCGCAGTCTGTCGAAGAATTTCCTCAACTCTGCTATATGACCCGTGGCCTTCTTGAATTTAGTGATGACATCATCCACATACACCTTTATCTCTTTATGTATCATGTCATGAAAGATAGTAGTCATGGTCCTCATGTAGGTGGCCCCAGCGTTCTTTAGTCCGAACGTCATCATCTTGTAACAGTACCCCCAAGGTGTAATGAAAGCGGTCTTCTCAGCATCTTCCTCGTCCATTCAATTCTGATGGTAACCGGCGAAACAATCTACGAAGGACTGGAGTTCATGTCTGGCATAACTGTCGATTAAGATGTATATATTTGGGAATGGGAAATCATCCTTTGGGCTGGCTCTGCCGAGATCCCGATAATCGACACAGATTCTAACCTTCCCATCCTTCTTTGGTATTGGCATGATGTTGGCTAACCAAGTTGGGTATTCCACTACCTTGAGGACCTTGGCCTTAATTTGCTTAATAACTTCCTCTTGATTTTCAAACTCATATCAAGCTTGAATTTCCTTAGTTTCTACTTCACTGGTGGACACATTGGGTTTGTGGGCAACTTGTGAGCTACAATAGATATACTTAATCTGGTCATGTCCTTGTACGCCATGCAAAGACATCTTCATATTCCTTCAGGAACCGAGTGTACTCTTTCTCTGACGGCGACAAGTGAATGCTGATGCGAGTCTCCTTAACACTTTCGGAATCTCCTAAGTTGATTATTTCAGTCTCGTTCAGGTTGGACTTAGGCTTGTTCTCAAAGTCCTCCACTTCTCTGACAATTTCCTCAGGTATGACATCCTCTTCTTCTGAATCACTATCCTTTTGTTGTGTTGCCTCATTACATGTCACAGTTGCCGGTTCATCGAGATAGAAAATATTAATGTTGTTCAGATAAACTTATGAGAGAGAAAGGTAATGGTAACCCTTAATTAATTAAAAGTGTCAAACAAATGCGGTTTTCAATAATTAAAACAGCATTTTGGAATATTAAAAATATTATTTTAAGCAAAATGTAGAAAGGGAAATCATCATTCAGAAAAATAAAATAATGTTGTTCAGCCTTGTTACCCCTGGACTCGTCGGGCCTAGATGGTCTGACAATCCAATTCTTGAGGAATGATCCTTCTTCCACAACTCTGATGGTAGCGCCTTCCTCCTCCTCCTCCTCAAAAAATACACAGCAATCCATGTCCTCATCTTCCAGGAACAGGTTCCTCAAGGAGGGAAATGCTTCTTCCTCCTCTGATACCCACATGATGTTGGTCTGATGGAAAGTATGATTCAGGTGCGGTATAGGCTTCTCAAGCGGATGGTAAGGACCACACCATGGTGGTGAGCAGTCTTGAAACTCTTGCCAGGTGTATTGATATCCTAGTCCAAAAGTGGTACCATTGCGCTTTAGCTGTATTAGTTTGAGATACCCTGAAGATTTTTGCCAAGACCCTTGCCAGGTTCATATCCTCTCCATGCTGGCATACTTTCTATCTTGATACTCCACCACTTATCTTTCTCGATCGCGTTGAATCTCTCAATATGATGATAAGTCTTTCCACCTAGCTTTCATCTATTTTCAACCACTGGGACGATCTAACGGGTGTAAATAGGGTTGATCCCGTCTTTGTGGATAATCACTTCTTGGTGGTTCCACTCGAACTTCACTTCCGGATGCAAAGTTGATATTACAACCCCAACAACATGTATCCAGGGTCGTCCCAACAACTGATTGTATGATGCGGATATATCCAGCACATGGATCCCCCATTTATCAGAATTATGGCAATGAAATTGTCCTCACGGTAATGTGTAGTGCCCTGTTATGATTCAAACCCTAGGGTGGTAACTCGTCCTCGTGGAAGGTGATTTTGTGATTTTCCAGCACCTGCCCCACCATATTGGCCATTTCCCTGCCAGTGATGTTGTTAGGTACATATGCCTCACTTAACACCTTTAAGAGAGTATTCCTGTGCACTTGTGAATTCTGTAGCAGTGACATGATAGATATCTAAGTAGGAGTCTTGTTCAAATGATCGGTGACTGAATACTCCATTGCTTGCACTTTCCTCCAAAGGTTATTCAGGCCTGTCTTAATAACTGGCTGTCTGTTAGAAGCATGCTTACTGGATTCTCCCACATGCTCTGGTGTATAGACTCTTCCGGTTCTGGTCATTCCTTGCACAACGTCAAATTCTTCTATTTTGATCTTTCATCTTCTTCTAGCTTCAGCCACATAATCCAAGGGTACGACCTTGGTGTTGAAAGGTGGTGTGGTTGACACTGTCACTATGAAAGGTGTGGCTACTTCAACTTCGAATGGAACATGCGCAGCTGGGGGGGGGTGCTATCTCAACTTCAAATGGAACTAATGCAGCTACCTCAACCTCCACTGGCAGTTGTATTTGTACTATAATAGGATTGAGCATGACTGTGGGTTTCTTAGGATTGTTACCCTCTTTGATAAGTCCAACTGAACCCTCGGATCCCATTCCTCAACGGTCTTTATCACATTGATACATTCACCCCTATGATCTGGGAGGGGGTTGTTGCGGACGTTGGGTGTAGCTTATTTGGCCTGAATGACCTTATTATCAATCAAGGTCTGGATCTTATCCTTCAGCGTTCGGCACTTGTCAATGGTGTTCCCTTTCATGCGATAATGATATGCACAAGTCTTATTTGGGTTGACCCATTAGGATGAATTTTCCACGGTCGCAGCAGGGATAGGAGTGACGTAGCCAACAACCTTCAGCCTTTCATACAACTAGTCAATGGGTTCGACAATGGCATTGTATTTTTTAGGTGGTATGCGATCAAAGTTAGGCCGAGGTATTGGGTAGTTTTGATGAGTTGGAGGTAATTGAAAGTGAGAGGGTTGGGAATTATATGTGTGATAAGTAGTGGCTTGTTTAGGATATCTGAGAGGTGATGGTTGATATGTGGGTGGAGGTGCTTGGTATGTAAGTGGGGAAGTTTGATATACAAGTGGAGTTTTGGGTCCTTGGGCGACCATTACTGTTCCCGCATCTTTCTTCTTCGATATACCTCCTGACTACAGTGCTTTGTTTTTGGCCTGCAATGCCTCAAAGTTTGTCACCATACCGCTTTTAATGCCCTCTTCAATCCTTTCTCTGAGTTTGATGATATCAGAGAACTTGTTGTTTTCAATAACCATCAATCTTCATAGTAGTGCAGATCCTGTGCTCTGACAAAGAATTTGTTCATCTGTTCCTCGTCCAATGTCGGCCTGACTTTGGCTGCTTCTGACCTCCAACGAGTGGCATACTCGCGGAAGGTCTCAGTGGGGTTCTTCTTTAAGTTCTGAATGTAGAAGGCATCCGACACATTCTCTGTGTTAAACCTGAATCTGTCCATGATGTTAGACGCCATACTCACCCAGTTGGCCCACTTCTTAGGATCCTGGCTGATGTACCAGGATAAAGCATCTCCTGTAAGACTCCTCATGAAATGCTTCATTCAGATCCTTTCATCCTTTTCGACCCCTACAAGCTTGTCACAATAAGTCCTCAAGTGAACCCTGGGATCACCGGTTCCGTCAAACATTTCCAACTTGGGAGGTTTGTTATTTTCTGGTAGTTCTACATCTGGCTGTATGCATAGGTCTTCATAGTTCAGGCCTTCTATCCCTTTTCCTCCTTCGACGTCTTGAACCCGACTTGTCAACTTCTTGATCTCTTCAGCCAGGTTCTTAATGAGCAGGTCCTTCTCAGAGGATTCTGGTGCATAGGATGCGGGCTGAGTGGAGTGAGGTAGGGTTTCCACGTATATAAGGTTGTTTTGGTGACCGGGAGTTTGGGTATAATGGTGATCATTGGTGGAGTTCTGGGGTTCGGGAATGATTAGTGGTGTATTTTGTGGAGTGTGGTAGGTGTTTTATGGGTATTGAGTAGGGATAATTTGATTCTGTTGGAGGGGGGGTTGTGTAATGGTGAGGTGCATAAGGATTTTGTAGGCGCTTGTTGGGTGTGTTTTGCGGTGGTGCGGGGTTCTGAGTGTTTGAATGGTTGACATATGGGATACTGAGTGTGAGAGAAATATTTGCTAAGCTCCGGACTTGTTCGAGCTCAACCTAGAGTTCTAGTATTTTCTGCTCAAGTCGTCATACCACATCATTCGGGGCCTGAGTACCTCGACCATCAGAAGCTTCTGCATGTTCAACATGTGTGTTGTTTTCCTTTCTGGTGTCGTTCAAATCATCAATCTTTGCTTCCCCTTTGCCTTTTGGTGGACTTGGAGGAGGATAAGGTGAAGGGCCTCTGGATCTAGTATGATAAGATGATGATGACAGTATCCACGAACCAGCCTTTGGGGAATAGGAATAATCAAAAGAAAGAAAGAAAAACAAAAGGCAGCCAAGTTAGTAAGAGTTCTGAAAGGAATATTTGGAATATTTAAATACATATTGCAGAATGTAAATTCGCGTCCTATTTTGGGAGCCTAATTGTGCCCGTGGTAGGCCTAGAGACAAATTGTTTTGGAGAACTTAGATGCCAATAAATGCCTCATTTCATTAATATAAAAAACAGAAGAATCCCAAAATGACACTAAGATAATAAGAGATAAGTCACTACTGGCACTTGGCCTTATTACATTTGGAGAAGAAAATAAATCTAATCTACTTGGTCCCAGAAGAACCTTCCCCATTCTTAATCTTTTTGACTACATCAATCAGGTCCCCCAGTTCGCGCATGCCCAACAATAGGTATACTCTTGCTAGATGTCCTCCCTCACCTCCTTCAGCATTCTGGCAGTCGGTGATTCTTTTCTTTGTCTTTTGTCCAGCTTTATCAAGCCTGATCAAGATACTCTACCCTTTCATTGGAGGTGATAGCCATTTTCCTCCATTCTTTGATTAATCTCTCGTCTGTCTCGTGTATCTCCTGATGTGCGGCCTCGGAGTCACGAACCCTCTTGCGCAACTTGTTGTACTTTACATGGGTTTCTACATCTTCGTCTATGACCCTGTTTCCCCAACCAATTCCTGGCTCAACTTTCCCAGCTAAGTTGTCCTCCAACCATGCCGGGTAAAAGTGTGCATGTCCCGCATGATACCTGTCTATCTCGATGGTGTCCTTCTACACAATAATCTTTGAGTTACACATATGCTGAGCTTGACACTTGTAAGGGATGCTGTTATCCTAAAAATCTGCCCGGAAATGACTTATCTTCGCGACCCGCGGTATGATCTACTTCCTGCCTACCTGCCTCATAACCCTGATGGGAACATAAGGGTATATTCCCCTTAACCCGATCAACACTAAGTGAGGAGCGTACCTTGACCGGATGATGAACTCGTCAGTCGGGAACCATTCAAACATCCACTGATCATGATCCTCAGTCAAATTGTCGAAGAACTCCACCCATTCTTTCGCACTCTCTGGTTGAGCAAATCTTTCCGGAATATAAGTCATTCGTTTAGGGTGATGGAAGGAAATATGGTCATTCCACGCCCTTCGTGGAAACTCCTGGCGATATTGACCCTTTTGGAGATGCTCCATTAACCACAACTGCAGCAGCAAATTCCAGCCCTCGAAATGTTTGGACCCTTTCTGGTAGTGGTCCAAGGCCCAGTAGATATCAGCTATAATCATAGGGACTATGGTGTATGTGTGTCCCTAGATTCCTTCTATTAGAGTCTTGGTGACCATAGCCAGTCTAGTGTGAATTCTCTCCCTTTTCATTGGGAACACTATCATACCAAAGAAGAAAACAATGAACACGAAAACTCTACGGTGAATATGAACCAAGGAAGTGATGGAAAAATCATCATGGAATATACGGTAGGACTTGCTATGACTGTATCTTTCATACAGTAGTCAAATGGTATATAAGATTTCTTTACACACTCCAAATCGGCGTTCTTTTTCAGACCCATCATTTTTAGAAATCCCCTACTAGTGTGATTTACCGGTACCAATAGCCCAAGGCTGTCCCAAGGTAGCCCATCAAATCCCTTCATTTCTTCTAGGAGCGGGGTCATTTCTATATTCCCGAAGAGAAACACTGTTCTTTCACGATCCCAAAACATGGTTGCAACTTCTATCAACTTGTTATTTGGTTGGATGTCTAACAGAGAAGACAAATTTCCCAGGACCTTCTTCATATGTTTTTTGTCACTTGAGGAAAGATCTTCCCACCATTCTAGTAGTAGTGGTGGTATACTACGGGCCATGCCGAACTTGGGGACCTCGTGCCTCATTTTCTACAAATAAGGTTAGACCCTTTCCCCCTCTAGATTCGACTATTTATATATCCATGATTAGAATATTGGCATTTAGTTCTCCAAAATTAATGCTCAAAACGTGGTTGTGTCCGTTGGGATTATGGAAACCCCGGTGGAATTTTGGATAAGGTTTTTCTTGAAGGGTTATTATGTGGAAATCATATTAACCCGACTAGGTTTGACCATGATGCATGTACAATTATAATCAGAGTAAGGTTGTTATCGGGGTCTAGACTGGTACCCTCAAACAGACAACTTGAGGGGGAAAGTCACGGAATCGTCGATTGCACCGATGATCGACTAGTTTTACCGCAAATAAGCCTTTCCGACTTTAAAGCGTGATATATAGGAATAGTGCAACCACTCATCAAGCGTTGCTCAAGGATTGATTACGCACGAGTGGAATATGATGTTGAGCATGATTTGTGCAGCAGTAAATAGCATTTTGTCACGTATTTGCATGTTAGGAAAATAATAAATGCAGTATTTAATAATTGAAAGATGTTTAAGAAAGGAAAACAACGAAATAAGTCAGTTTCTGCAGTAAAGGAAATCATAAATGCTCAAAACGGGCAATTAAATTCACATAAGGGGAAAGGGAAAGGGTGCGCACGTGTTAACAAAAAAAAAAAGCATGCTTAAGACTAATTTACAAAAGGCAAGTTTGTTATGGTAAAAGACTAAAGTCCCCAGCAGAGTCGCCATGCCGTCACGCCCCCCTTTTTCCTCGCGGAGTCGGGGTTTCGACATTTTTGGGACAACTCCTTTTCCTTTTGGGAAATGGGTATGGAAATGGAAGAGTCGCCACCTAACGTATTTAAGGTGAATTAGGGCACCTAATGCAAGTAACTCATATAAACCGATTTGCGTTACCAAAGATTGGGTAAGGGCTTGAAATTACCTCGAGGGGAAGGTGTTAGGCACCCCTTGAGGTCCACGATGGTGGGTCCCGGCCAAACTCATTTTTTGGATTAGTCATTAACAAAAAAAGAGAATTTAAGCACATAGATATTATTAAAAACAAGAACAAGGGAGTGCCTAGGTTTATTAGCCTATAGGATCACATCTGTGCAATACCCGGTAAACCTTCCTCAACTAGAGGGGTTACACGTGGCATTAGCGCACATGTCATCATATCCTTTACTACCCAATTACCCCCCCTTAATTATCATCTAAGTGTTCTAATAGCATCAAATACGTACCATATGCGNCCCCCCCCCCCCACCTTTAGCGGTTATAAGCGGTTTTAATTAGACGAACTCTATGCGTGCATTACCCATCCCTTCCTTATGGCCCTAGAGGTTTTTAGGACCTTTAATTCAGGCAATTCGACACTCTCCTGAGGTGCTTAAAGGAGAAAATCTAAGTGACAACAAAGAACATAAAGGACTGTCAAGTAAAGAACAATTAAGGAGCTCATGTTTACCTCCACAAAACAATTAGCACGTCTCAAATAGCACGATTTCAGATGTTTCAGGAAAGTCCTAGAACAGGATATCTAGGTGAGCATGACAAGAAGAGAATATGAAGCATTGTGTTAAGTCGAAGTGATAGAAACCTAATAAGTTTGCCTACTGATTTTAGGACTTGCTGAATCTGGGTAGTTTACAAATAATTAAACAAAGTACAGTTTTACCATTTGCAAGATTTCAATTACCCTAAGTTTATTAGCCTATAGGATCACATATGTGCAATACCCGGTAAACCTTCCTAAACTAGAGGGGTTACACGTGGAATTGGCGCACATGTAATCATATCCTTTACTACCCAATTACCCCCCCTTTTCGCGGTTATAAGCGGTTTTAATTAGACGAACTCTATGCGTGCATTACCCGTCCCTTCCTTATGGCCCTGGAGGTGTTTAGGACCTCTAATTTAGGCAGTTCGAGACTCTCCTGAGGTGCTTAAAGGAGAAAATCTAAGCGACAACAAAGAATATATAGTATTGTCAAGTAGAGAACAATTAAGGGGATCATGTTTACCTCCACAAATAAACAAATAATTAGCACATCTCAAACAGTAAGATTTCAGATGTTTTAGAAAAGTCTTAGAATAGTATATCTAGGTGAGCATGACAAGTAGAGAATATGCAGCATTGTGTTAAGGCGAAGTGATAGAAACCTAATTAGTTTGCCTACTGATTTTAGGACTTGATGAATTTGGGCAGTTTACAAATAATTAAACAAAGTACAGTTTTACCATTTGCAAGATTTCAATTACCCTACATGATTGCCTAGGCGTAGATTCGAGATGTCCTATAAACATGATATCGAAATATTAATCAGAATCTTAATACTAACAAGCAATTTTAAACATGCAGTTTGAGTTCATGATGTCCTATTGGCATGGTGTCTAGGTGTTGAACATTACGGAACTGATTTTATACATTTATCTCTATAAACATGATATCTGGGCATTGGGACTGCTTTTTATACTATCTAGACATAGGTGTAGTATTCATGCAAGTGCTATAAATGTCCTAAAACATGTTTTCTAATGCACAAAGGAGAACTTTATGAACATTATTATTAGGCAGAATTAATAACAACCTAATGACAGGATTTTTAAGCAGGCATGTTGTACGTAACATCTTTTAGAAAAGCAGAGGTTTTAAAACAAACGATATGATGCCTACGAACATGTTTTCTAATGCACAAATGATCCTAAGAGCATGATTCCTAATGCAAGAAAATAGTAATAGTAATCCTAAGAGCATGATTTCTACCCAATTGCCCCCACAAAACACATATGAAAGTCCCTCCCATTTTACTAATAGCCCCAAATATCTGTTTACAAGGATCATTATTACAACAATTACATAATAAATAAAAGCTATGCTATAAGGAGCCTGAATAGGCCAACGTGAACCTGGAGGGTCAAGTTTTCAAACAGTCCAAGGTGCCATAGTCATGATGTCCAATAGAGGTATCCTGGTGTGTCAATGTTCCCAAGGGCCTCAGGGACCCCGGGCAATGCTCACACCATGATCCTTTAAAGAAGATAGTTTTTGTGTGCAGTATGGAAGAGTCGGCCCTAGTGTGTCAGAATTCGGAGGAATTCATGGATTCCGAGGCAGTACACACACTGGAGGGGCATAACTTAAGTAATCTAAGAGTAGAAGTGAGAGTGCTTGACATAGTGGAACAGTTTTAGGAAAACATTCCAGGAGTAAGACAGTTCATTAGTAAAACATTTAAGAGTGAAAATTAGAGGTGAAAACATATTAGGAGTGAAACAGTTTAGAAACATTCTAAAAGGGGGTTTAGAAAACAACAACAAGTAGAAACACAATCACAAAGCCTCGCATTGCCAATATTCAACTCAGTTTGTTAGTTAACCTTAGGTGAGCATACAACATGCTGAGAACGAACAATTACACAAAAGGGAACAGAGGTTGGGAAACACTGTAATTGGTCATACCAATTGAAGTCAATTAGACTAGATAGGAGTCTAAAACAAAAAGTAAACATGCTGGCTTAAGGCAATAAACAAGGAAGATTCAACCTTAAACACAGAAGTAAACATGTAACAATAAACAGGAAAGATTAGAATTTGAACACAGAAGTAAACATGTTTAATTAATGTGATAAACAAAAGTAAACATGCTGATTGAAACAATAAACAGGAAGAATGAAACTTGAACAAGAGTAAATATGTTGATGAAGACAGTAACAGGAAAGGACACAGAGTTAAACATGTAGTAGTTAAACTAGTACACAAGAGACATGGGCTTAGGAGGAGTAAAGTAACAGGAAGCACACAGATTTGAATTTCATAGTATAATGAACGATATTAGGAGTAGAAACATACCAGTTAAAGGAAGCAAACATAAGGTAGACTAGGCAAGATTCAATAGTCTAGCCTTGTCTTTCAGCCAGCTGGACAAGCAATGAGCGCTGCGTGAGTGTGTGTTTTCTATGAACTATTGTTCATGTCGGAAGAATCAGAATGATAGTGTATATATAGCACTTAGGGAGGTCAAACAAATAAGGTAAATAAAGCAAGTAAATATAATCAACGTCCACGATTGACCGGGGCTATTGGGTCGGGCAGGTATAGGTTGGGCCATTAGACTGGTGTATTTAGGGGTTTGGTCTAGTGTATAGTGGTTAGGTCCTAAAAATTAAAGGAATTTAGAGGCTATTTGTTAAATACCCAATTAGTTGACAAAAGTCATTTATAAAAATAATTAAAAAATTATAAAAAATGATTTCATGCACAAAAATGTTTTAAAATAATTAATCGATATTTTATAAATACAACAAGCTATTTTCTGGTAAAGTAACGTAATAATGCATGCATGGACTATAATTGCAAAGTTATTGCAATTATGACCTAAGAATTGTAAATGTGACTATTTGTGAAATTTTTAAGCTTAATATAAATATAAATAGCAAAACTAAACCATGAAATTGTTATAAAATCATTTTTAATGTAGTTAGTAATTATTTATATAAATAAAAATACTGGGATAAGTTAATTAAAAACCTTAAAAAATGCAGAAATTATGGAAAAATATTAATTGATGCTAATGCATAATTTTGAAGGTATATATGCAATTCTGAAAATATTATAGGGATAAATTGAGTATCAACACTATATAAATCCCTATTCTGATTTCAAACACACGAACACACATAGAAAGACACATAAAAACACATATAAACTCTTACTCTTACCTACACACTATCAATTGTAGTTATTTCTGTTACTTCTATTGGCTTCTCTTTCTAGCCGGCTGAAAGCCAAGGCTAGACCCTTGGATTCCACTTGCTTTCATCTTCCAGTTTACTACTTCTTAACTGGTATGCTCCTATTTCTGTTGTCATACTCTATTCAATATTCTATGTAGTTGAACCTATGTCCTTCCTATTTATTGCTCTTCATCGGCATGACTTAATTCCTGTTAACTTGTCCTGTCCTATATGTTAGTATGGTTACTATATTGCGGTTTGATCCATGAAACTTGTCTACTTGTTTCTCAACTAGCATGCTTCAATTTCTTCCCTGTTTATGTGTTTTTTACCTTAACATGTTCCTAGTCAATTCATGATTCCTGTACTAATATGCTTTAAATTCCTGCTACTTTCTCTGTATGGCCGTCTGATTAGCCATTTAACTTCAACATGTTTCTATTTGATCCATGATACTTNAGTCTTTAGAATACGCAACTTTTACTCAATCAATTCTCTCAAGACTTTTGAATATAAATTGGTGATGTTTTACTAATTCTACTGACAATAATAATAACTAACAATTAAAAATAATGTGTTGTAAACAATTATGATAAAGGTCTAATGCTACGGTTTCCCCCGTGGGTGAACTTCCTTCTTGGATACTTCTTATAGTTTGATTAGTTGTCTCTATCAATCATGAACACTCTATCTACCATAAATATCTCTCAAGTAATTATGATAATTTACTAGACGCACTCTTTCAAGTTACGCTAGCTAGATTGCGTTATAGTTCACTTTAGATTGCACCCTAAGTATCGTTATTTCTAATCCAACTTCTAAACCCTCGGTTATGACTTTCGTCTATACTTCGGGAGTGATGTTGTTCAAACAACTACCTAAATATGCATTCTATCCCAAGTAGATACATAATAAATAGGAACAGCTAATTGAGGGCGCTTCAATCTACTACAACAAGAACATAGTTGAACAAATAGAGATTAATCAACCAATCAAAACTATATTAATATCACAATAAGTTTATCCCCCAACGAGTTCCACCAAAAACCCTAGATTAAGAAAATTAGCTACTCATATTCATTAAGAATCAATTCTAAAATAACTTGCATAATTGAACTACAACATAATAAATAAGAGCTATAAAAATCAATGTTTGCTTCACTGAGTAGTAATCCACAGGTTTTTCTTCACTTCAATTGCTTCCTCCCCTTGAAGTGTTGTTTTTTGGTGTATTTATATGTTTGGGATACACCCTAAACGTGTAGGAGACTTCTATTCCAATCGGGAAACACTTAAAACTCTTTAAAACTCGGATTTGACCGGATCAGGGGCCAGGCGTTACAGGCCAAACGCCTGGATAACGCCTGGCCAGGGCTGGCATTTGGGCCCTGGCGCATGGATAACGCCAGGCTGGGGCTGGCGTTTAGGCTCTGGCGCCTGGCTAACGCCAGGCTGGGTCTGGCCTTAAGGGTCAAACGCTCGGCTATATCCCAGTGCACTCCTCTTCGCCTCTTGAGCGTATTTTCGACGTATTTGCATCCATTTAGCTCGGCTTCCATCTCCAATTCACCTACGCATTAAATAGACTCCATTATGCACATAAAAAGTGTATTTTTATCATTAACGCACATAAAATGTAAGGCACATAACGTGTGAAACCATGAATTCTAGGCACACATCACTTGTTTATCTGTTTCTGAACTGACATGCTTTAGTTTCTATCACCCTACTCTGCACTATGTGTTCTTCTGGCTGTTTACTCTTAATTTCAGCATGTTGTTATGATTCCACCTAGTAATAGTTAATCAACTAAGCCAATTTATGCAATGTGAAACCTTGTTCTATTTATTGTCTAACTACTAGAATTCATGCCTGAACTTAACCTGCTAAATGTGGTTCTGTCTTGCTTGTAGTTTTTGTAATCTTGTAATATGTTCACCTCTAAGTCCAAACTGTTTTTCTAAAACTATCTCCTACTCTTACATACAATTTTCAAATCCTACTCTTAGATATCTAGGGTCCTGCTCACCCCCCATGTGTGAGCACTACCTAGGAGTCCATGAGACACTTCCGAACTCTGACACATTGGGGCTGACCTTCCAAATTTCTCATAAAGCTGAGCATTGTTCGGGGTCCCTGAGGCTCTTTGGAACTTTGACACACCAGAAGCCCATTTGGTGTATTATGAACTACTGGTGTACTCTAGATTTGATTGAAGGCCTGGCTTCCAGGTTGACTTTGCGCCTGCCAAGGCTCCCTATAGTATAGTGATTTTCATTATGTAATTCATTTGCATTGGTCTGTAATAATAACCTTTGTAAAACAGATATGGGGGTTATTAGTAAGAGTTAGGGAGGAATTCTATATAACTTTGTTGGGTTCGGTTAGAAATCATGCCTATAGGTTTTTGTGGTGATTATTTATATGCATGTCGTTAGATACCATGCCTATGGGGCTTAAATTATTACTTGTGATCATGAATTTTCACACTTGCATCCTAGAAATACTGCTTCTAGGCGGTTTTTCAATTCTGCATCAAGTATCATATTTTCAAAACCTCCATATGTGCATTAGATATCATGTTTCTAAGATATTCTTTGTTGAACTCGCTTGGCAATTGGTTAACACCTTTACTCGTTAGATATCATGCCCATAGGAAATAAGTGTAAAAACAGTTTCAACACTTAGACATCATGCCTATAGGAAACACATATAAAATCAGTCTTGACACTTAGACATCATGCCTATAGGAAGTAAGTGTAAAAATCACTTACTGTGTTTAGATATCATGTCTATAGGAAATGATGTCTGTAATTAGTTTCAGCACTTAGAAAGAATGCCTATAGGATCTAAAAGGATGAAATTTTCCTGTTAAAATCAATCACTGGTGGTCTGATTAACACTTAGATACCATGTCCATAGGATTCTGCCTGATTATCACTTATGCAAGCCTGTAGGTGGGTTTAAAATTGTGATTTTTGTTCTTCTTGAAACATGCTCAGATTCAGTAAGGGATAAAAATCAGTAGGCAAACTGATAGATACTCACAGCCTCGCTTTAATAAAACTACTGTATATTCTGTTTATGCTAATTTAGATATCCTGCCTATAGGATCCTAAATCCTTAAAAATCGCTTGTCTGAATAACGTGCATTTGTTTGTCTATTTGTGGAGGTAAACATGAGCCCCCTTAGTTTCTCGTTATGTGATAGTCCTACTTGATTTTCTTTGTTGCTTAGTTTTCTTCTTTTAATAAACATAGGTGATTCTAGAACTACCGTAAATAGTGGTCCTAAACACCTCTAGGGCCATAGGTAAGGAACGGGTAATACACGCATAAGGTACGTACTGGATGGTATTAGAACGCTTAGGTAATAACTGAAAAGGGGAGGGTAACTGGGTAGTAAAGGAGATGATGACATGTGCGCTAATGCTGCACGTAACACCTCTATTTGAGGAAGGTTACCATGTATTGCATAGAAATGATCCTATAGGCTAATAAACCTAGGACCCCTTTAATTTTCATTTTAAAGTAACCTCTATTTTTTTAAAACTATTTTATTTTCCTTTAAAGACTAATTCGCTTAAATTGAGTTTGGCCGGGACCTACTGTTAGATGACGACTCTTCAAATCCCATACCCCGTCCCAAAAGGAAGGGATTTGTTCCAAATTGTCGAAATCCCGGTCTACGCGAGGAAAAAGGGGGGGGGGGGGCGACAGCATGGGGACG